>CM062617.1:21643709-21783709 GCA_025617555.3 Puccinia polysora | reverse complement strand
TTTCCAAATTTTAGGTGAAATACTGTAAATTGAGAGGATCTGTTGTGCCTGAGGATGTTAATCCTCAGTGGAAATTAGACTATTCCCCTTGAAATGAAGTAAGTAGTCTTTTTAGGATTTTTGAAGGGTATCAATCATATGATTGACTGAAATTATAGGACTGAAAGCAATTATAGGATTTACAGCAATTATAGGATTTTCAGATCAATTATTTTTTTATTTATGAAAGAATGACACAGATAAAGTGCTTGAAAAATCCCAATTAATCAAAAAGTTGAATTCCATGCTTATTTAACAACCTCAACAAGTTAAATTGGATATTTTGAAGTCTGTGGTCAATTATTCAGCAACTTTGATTGCCAAGCCAAGGATTGAGCCAAATGTCTTACGCTCCAGCCACAGTTGACCAAAATTGAAAGCTACTTGTTTTGAAATTTCAAAATTTTAACACATTGAAAGAGAAATTAAGAGGGGAAAAGGGTTAAATAGGGACCAAAAAGACAAAACTATCAAGCCTTTTATTTTGAGTGTTCATTTTTACATTTTAATGAACTTATTTTAGAATGATTTCTGTGGTAAAAGGAAGGCTCTTCATCTCAATTTCATAGTTCAGAGGAAAAGACTGAAAGTGAACTAGGGTCCATTCATTTTTAATCAGAATACGTTTCCAAGGAATAAGAAGAAATGCAGGAGTCACACAGAAGCTCATCTTTGGTGAGTATCAATTTCTTTAATGGGATTAGAATTTTGGCTACGCAATTGTTGATTTTGTTAGAATTGTGGCCAGCAATTAGCTTAGGCAAATGAGCAGTATTTAAAGCAAAATAAATGCTGGACACTGGGTGTCAATATTGGCTAATGGGGCTCTCACAATGGGGCAATATGTTGGATGAATTTGATTGGAATGATGAATGGATGGATGGAAAACAGAAGGGAGAAGAGCTCCTTAAGTACAAAAGATTGGCCTCTTGTGACCCCATGATACAACAAGCCAAAAGGCAAATTTTCCGCCCCAAAAGAGCTCTACAGGCTCTACTGGCCTTGTTACTTGGTTTTGACTACATCAGCCCACATGGCATCAGTCCCTGTACCCTTACAACCAGCCTATTCCGGTTTTTTCTGGTGTTTCCACCTCAATGGGGCTGAACCAGTCCCTTAACTGTTCAAAACCCTGGCTGGTTGTCCGTTACAACCAGCCATGATGACCTCATTACGTTTTTTATGGTCTGGTTGCCTCATGCAGCCAGCCCCTGGCCCCTCAAATGGGCCAGGTGGGATCCAGGGCACACCTGGGTCCGGTCTCAGACTCACATGGGGGGGTGTGACCAGCAGACATGCTCTCCCCCCCTCTTTCTCTCAAATCCCTGGTGGGGGCGGTCAAATCCCCTCACCAGGGACCCTGGGGGTCGATACCCCCAGGACTTTGTCAAGAAGGTTGGCCTGGGAGGTGATCACGTCCCCCCAGGCCCATTGCTCCTCCCCCTCGGTAAAGGGGGGGGAGAGCGCCCCTTTGCTTGGTCGCTTCACACAATCAATGGTGGAGGGGTGATGAATTCCCCCCCACCTGCCGGTTGCTACACTTGCGGCCGGCGCCGCCTCCTCCTTGGGCAAGGGAGTGGTCAGGTCCCCCCTGCCCTGACCAACTGCACTGTTGCGGTCGGTCACTGGCTGGTTCAACCCAGCCAGCTCGCCCCCATCCCCCTTGGGACGGTGAGCAAGGGCAGGGGGAGCAAGCCGGGGCCGCAAGTCCTGGCTCCGTGGCGCAACCAGCCGGGCCGGCGCGGGATCCCTTGGCCGGGAAACAGCCCCGCGCGGGCTGTCGGGCCCCACGTGGGCTGTATGGAGGAACACAGGCGGCCCCAAACAAGCCAGGACGCGGGCAGCGGCCCCAATGGGCCGCCCCAAGCCCGAATCGTGAGAATTAAATACTTTGGCGGGCCAGCCCGTCTGGCCAAGTATGTCCAAAATAAAGCTTGGGCCCTTTTATGCCCAAATAAGGCCATCTGGCTTGGGTGGCCCATTCACCCTGGCGGGCCTGTGAGAGCCCGTGTCCCAAAAGACCATAAAAACATGTTTTGGCGCCCAAATGCCCAAAACCAATAACACCCACATAGGCCCATGTGGCCCATGTGATGTCCAATGGGCCGTGGAGGCCCATTTTTGCATCCCATTTGGATTACACACTCCTATGCACATTACCTGAGTGCATCCGCATTTTAACAGATTTTAGGAACCAAAAGTGAATTACCTCCATTGAATACCTGAGAACTTACATAGGTTCTTGGGGGAGGTTTGGGATCCAGTTTGTGATGGTAATGGTGGATTTAGAGTCATTTCAAAATAATTTGGGTATGATGAGCATGGATCTTTTAAAGTACAAAAGCAAATGATTGAAACATTGAGGAAAAATAAGACATTCTATTTTAAGATCCTTGGAGGCATAAAAGATTTTGAAAAGATAGAACAAAGACTTAATTTTGATGAAATCAATGAAAAGATTCCCTCTTCAAAATGGGTTTCAAAGTTGGATATGGGTCAAATAATAGCTGAAACTTATGGAAGACCAATGTGTTTTATTTCATTGGATTAATGTTGTACTTGCACTCCCATAAAAATGTGTTCAAAAGAACAATAAGATCCTATCTTCATTTGCTTTTCAAAAATAGTCACTGGGTTCAACTTGCACTTCAGGGAAAAATGATTCCAATGCCGCCCAATGTTCCCAAAACTTCTGCTTTGACTTCTAAAAAAGCTTCAGTTTTGATTGAAAATCTAAAATATAAACTTAAGTTGTATTATAAGTTATGTAAATCATTTTAATTTCATCATTTGGTTTTGGGGTCAGATGCCAATCTTATAATTCTATTAATATAAAGGGTTATCAAATTTTGAACATCATTATGTTGAGTGTTTTGAGTTAACATCATTATGTTGAGTGTTTTGAATGAGATTTTATTGGTAAGCCAATTCAACTTCTGTTGGGCTGATCCCATCATCAGGAGTATTTTTACATCTTTTGATGGAATCAGCTTAACACAAGTTCAAGTTTTGTTTTTGGTGTTTTACTTTAGGGATTGTCAAGTTGAACTTGTATTTCTTGGTGTTTTTCTTTAGGGCTAGTCAATTTGAACTTGTATTTTTTGGCATTTTTAATTTAGGGCTTCTGCATAGACTATTTTATTTTTTATCTAATTTTTAGTGTTTTTAATTTAGGGCTAGTCAAGTTGAACTTGTATTTTTTATTTTTTTTATTTTTTTTATTTTTTTTTATTTTTTTATGTTTTTTTATTTTTTTTATTTTTTTTATTTTTTTATTTTTTTTATTTTTTTTATTTCTTTTATTTCTTTTATTTTTTTATTTTTTTTTATTTTTTTATTATTTTTATTTTTTTGGGTTTTTTGTTGTGTTTGTTCAGTTGTTATTTTTATTTTTATTTATTTTATTTTTAATTTATTTTTTTTGCTCACTGCAAACAGGTTGTGAACAGCTGCTCACAACCCATTTTGCGGTTGTGAGTGGCCTTTCATGGCAGGAATGAGTATTGAGCAGCCGTTCACAACTGAAATGGGTTTTCAGCGGCCATTTCAAGCTAAAATTGGTTGCAAATGGCACCACAAATTATGATTTGGGTTGTGAAAAAGCCATGTAGGGTTGCAAATTTAACATTTCCCATATAATTAATGAAAAAAGGTGAAATTGGAAACCCTACACAACCCTTTCACAACTGAAAATGGGTTGCATGGCGAGTTTTCCAACCCATCTGGGTTGTGAATGGCCACTTACACCTCAGATGCCTTGTGAATTGCCTTTCACAACCCAGATGGGTCAAAAACTGCACCATGTGACACATTTTGAGTCATGAGCAGTTTCTGTAGGGTCACAACTAAACATTGCCTGTTTTTTTAGAGGCCTGCAAACCGAAAGCAATGTATGTAAATATATACACATCTTCATTATAGATTTGTGTCCACTTTTTATTTACACAGTATATCCCACAAATCCATGTACATACATATGCCTGTAGTTATACAAAATGGAGTTTTTGTCCTTTTTGTTTTTTTTTTGGACAAACCCACGTACATACATACTTTTGCAATTATTTTACTTTAAACACTGAAAAAATAAAACCTTCAATGTAACAGGGTGATTTAACCACAGAGAAAAAATTCATTGTGACATTGAGGAGTTGGAATAAATTGAATAGAGGATAATGTAAAGTACCAATCATGTTTTAAGTCTTTAACATAAATATAACCTCTTATTGCATTTCCTTGTCTTTGCAAACCACAAGCTTGATTTTGAATTTATTTTTTATATCCTTGATTCATCTGCATAAAACAGCCCCAAGATGTTTTCCAAATTTTCAAAGAAGAGCTTCTTGAATTATTGTTGTGTTGGCTCATTTTATAACCATAGTTCTGATGCTCCTTCAACTAAAACGATCCAAAATATTCATCAGCTTCAACTTCATATCAAAACCAACTTCACTTACTCCTGTACCTTCCACTGGATAGTACTCCTGAATACCTTGCAGTCTCCAGTATCTCCTACCAGTTTCACCCTCTCCCTGTATGGTATAATCTCTATTTCCATGTACACCTCACCACGGCCTCATGTGATTCAGTCATCTTTCCCAGGATTTCTCCCTCTCTTCTCTATGGCTTGTTAAATCCTGTATATCTCCTCAAACCAATTTGTATATGAGTTAGTACATATTTGACATAGTATATACATAGTTTATACTCTCCACTGTCTGTTCAGCCCATACTCTCAGGACTTGATATCAGTACAGTTCAAACCCCCCTGGACAGGCCCATCACCCAATCAGTCAACTACAGCCTCCAGCCCAATCAGTCCACATGTCATACCATGGGAACTCCGACCTGCAACACCAATCACTCATCCCTCAAGGCCGCCTTCTCAGCTCTCACATATACTGGCCTCTACTTCCCTCCTGGAATATTTCCCCCAATAAATTAGTATACTACTTCTTGATGGTTTGTACCTCTGCCCATAGGTGTCATCTCAGCACAAGACACCCTTCACCCAGCCTTCTTAAATCATATAACCTTGTCCCTTCCTGGTGTTAATGTTATAGGATTAAATAACCTCTTATTCAAAAAACTACTCCTGTAATTCTCCATTCCATCCTTCCACCTTCTCATCACTTGTACTCCTCCTCTCATCTTCTTCATTGTGATTCCAACAAATCATCCTGAAGTTCTATGAGTAGTTGTTCCTGTGCATTCAGCCCCTTGCACAGCAGAGGAAATTTTGACAGTTCAGAATGAATCACAACACTCAAATCCCCATAAATCCCTTTACAATTTTAATTAACATCATTTGAGAAATCTAACCGCATATAACCACCCCAATCTCAATCATCAAATATTTCACCAACCCTGACTCAGAACTTGGTTGCAGATTGATCACCATCCTCAAAAAAGAAGAAACTATTCTGTTTGAAACAATGCTCAACATAGAACACATAATTCTTTGATACATAATTTCAGGTTCATGAATTCTCAGTAGCTTTCCCATCAACAATCTCATCAGTTTAATGATGAACCTGTTCCAGAAAATATCCAGATATTACAACACAGGTTTTCAAATCAATAATCATGGATTAAATATTTGTATTTAAAATTTGAAGAATTAATTTTATAGAATTCCAAAAAAGAGGTTTTCCTCATGCTCAAAACTTGGTAGTTCTTAACCATGGACCAACCAATAACATCTGAATAAAGTTACTAATGGTTTTTGCAGAGATAAATGATCAATTTAAAGGGCCAAAAATTTTTTCAAGAAGTTAAAAGAAACATGATACCTGTCCCATGTGGCACTTAAAACACAGAAGAACCTTGCATGGACAATGGAAGATGCAAAAATAAATACTACAAATCCTTTTGTCCTGAAAGAATTTTGAGTGAAAGCAGTTATCCAATTTAAAGAAGATGCCAAAATGGATCTGCCACTTCACTGAGGGGGAATCATAAAAAATTCTACATTTATAATTCCTGGGTTGTTCCTTGCAATCCTGAGTTTTTGGAAGAGTACCAATGCCAAAAAAATGTGGAGATATTTTTAGGTATCTTGGCTGGCAAATACTTCTACAAAGAAATTTATAAGGGCCACGATTATGGTGCTGTTAAAGTTTGTGCATACATGGATGAAAAAGAATATTTTAGGAATTCAAGATGGGTAGCTCCTCCAGAGGAATTTTCCTGATGTTTTTCATTCAATTTTTCTTTCTATTTCATCTTCTGCAATAAGGCTGGATATTAATCTTCATGTACAACAGCAGGTTTTTTTTGAAACAGATGATGCCCTGGATGAAATTTTTCAAAGATCAAAACAAGGAAAAACTATGCTCCCCAGATATTTCAAAAGAAATGCAATTGATTTTTTTGAAAGTAACATCAACTTTTCAAACTTCCCACAATAATTAACATTGGATCCACTCAGAAAATAATGCAGGCACTTCAAGAGTGGTTATTAAATTGAGAGAATTGACACATTTAATCCTTCATATTCACAAAGGTGTTTTTCCATATTTTTTTGAATAATTATTTTATTGCTACTTCATTTATTAACCTAAAGCAAGTCAATATAATTTCTTATGCAAATTTCCAAGATGCATCTTTGGCAAAGGTGTCACCTCAGGATGATAATCACTTATAAAAAAACCCCAAGAAGCTGGTGAGGAGATCCACCCTTTTGAAAAAAAAAGTGGTTTGAGATTCTATTGGTACTTTTCCAGCACAGAAACCCCCTTTGCATATGGAGTTCTTGTTTCTATTTCATGGTTGAAGATTAAATTCATTCTGGGATCACACATCAAAGGGTCTCAAAAATTAAATTTCAAGGTCTATTACCCCAATTTTATTTCCAAAGTTGTGGAACAACTATTGAAGAAGCTTTTCCTGATTTTCCAATATTTGGCAAAAATTGGAGGTTCCAGGGATTAACAGGGTTTGTATCCTCACCAAAGAAGTAAAATCCGCTATAAATGAATCAGCTTTGAAAAAATTCATCTTCTTAATGATAGGCAGAAGCATGTATTTGACCTCATATTCAATGCATGAAATTATTCTCAACACTCTAACTTATTTATTGATGGTCCTGGTGGGCCTTGAAAAACCCTTTTTTATAGATTATTTATGGCTTGTTCTATCAGATCAGAAGGTAGAATAGCCACAGCATGTTCCCAAACCTCTGTAGCTGCTATGAATCTCCCAACTAAAGAACCACTCATCTCACCATTGGAATTCCCTTGAAGTTGACACAAAATTCTGTTCCATGAATTTGAAAGCATTCTTAAAAGTTTGAAACTCATAAAGGATCTAATTTTATGATCTGGGATGAAGCACCTATGAATTTTAGTCATGATCTTGATTTGTTTAAAAGAATACTTCAACATCTGATGGATTATAATTCAAATTTCAAAGTAAAATTAATTTTTCTTGTTGGTGAACTTATGAAAATCCTACCTGTTGGTCTGATCAAAAGGGTGCACATCACCAACTAGTTTATGCAATTTTGGTAAACTCTGCATGCTGGAAATTAAATTTTTTCAACTCACTTCAAATATGCGTGTGAGGTTATGCTGATTATCAAAATTTTTTACTTGCAGTTGGCAATTGGCTCAATTTTCTACAAGTTTCAAATTGACTAACTCTTCTACAACACATGGTTATTCATGAAAATAATGAAGATCATGCTTCAGAAAGACTAATTAATATTTTCTTCTCCAACTTAGAGAACCACTATCTTGATACCAGTTACCTACTTTATTTTTCTTATTCTATGCTTCAAGAATGAATCAGTATACAAGATAAATGTTTTGATTCTGAATTCACTCCCTGGCAATCAGGAAAATAATAGCACAAATATTCAATCAAGCAATGATTCTGTTGAGGATGAAACTCAAATTTTTTACCAAAAAGACCTCCTCAATTCATTATTTCTTCCAAAATTTCCTCCTCATAGATTGACTCATAAATTTGGGTGCCCATATAATTATTTCGAGGAATGGGGACCCTAAACTTTGTCTTTGAAATGAAACTTGATTGATTGTGGTCAGATTGCAAACAGATTAGATGTTTGCCAAGATAGTTCAATGTGATTGATTCCATACAAAAAGTGGTGGCCATTTTAGAAATACCCTTGATTTCTGACCCAGATGTAAATTTTCTACCTTGCAAAATGATTTTCAAACAATTCCCAGTCAATTTGGAATTATCATTGAAAACTAACAAATTACAAGGTTGGGAAATTTCAAATGTTGGTCTTTATCTTTAAGATCCAGTTTTTACCCATAAGCAGTTATAGTTTGAATTGTCAAGATGTAGATCCAAAAATTTCACAAGAGTAGTGGTTGCAACCTGAAAACAATATTTCATTTGAAGCCAGTAAAATTCTTTACCACAAGGTTTTGAATACCATCCATCACTGAAGTTACATACTGAGAGTTCTATGATATAAAATATGCTTTACTTACTTATCTGTTGAAATACTTGAACAATTGTTCATGTCATTATTTTTTTTGATCCATTCCCCGAAATTCCCACTTGATTTAAATTATTTAAAAATATATCCCATTTGTTCATGTCAATTTTTTTTATTCAAGCCATTCCCCAAATTTGGGGGCAATACACTACTAGAGAGTAGATACGCTGGCATTCTTTCCGGTCGGCACAAATCAATACCCGACCAGCGGGGAGACCTGTTCGTCGGGTATCAGAATGAGCTTTGGGGTCGGGTATGCCCCGGGGTCCAGCCCGACGTTTACAGACGCCCCACGGGCTACCACTCGCAGCTTGCTGCTGCACTCCACCACGAGCAACTTTTACCACAGTCCCATTTCGTCCCCATCCCCCAGCCCTCAGCGATGTGTCAGGTATTACCACGTCTGGCGACCATCTCGCTCCAGTCTGGCGCTGGCGCTCATCGTTTACCCTCACTGATTCGATTGGCACCCCGATTCTACTCGACCTCTAGTCCTCCAGCCGTCTCACCCTCCCGATCTCAGCAAATCACTTTCAATGAATTCGATCGAGATATTGAGAATGAGCTCGCCAAGCTTCCTGCTTCAAGAGCTCAGGAGGCTCGCCGTAGGCT
Source organism: Puccinia polysora (assembly GCA_025617555.3). NCBI lineage: Eukaryota > Fungi > Basidiomycota > Pucciniomycetes > Pucciniales > Pucciniaceae > Puccinia > Puccinia polysora. Next base: position 21,774,588 of record CM062617.1, on the reverse strand, counting down.
TCGGAACGAACGTAGGGCAGAAAGAAATGGGGTCAGCCAATCACACATCAACATCGTATCAATTTGATAAACATTCTGCCAATCCTGCCTGCGTGGTCTTCAAAAAATACAATCGTGTTCTGATGAAAATCCCTTTCCAATCTCCTCGCCCAAAGTATAGCAATCCGTGGGAAGAAAAGATTCAGTAATCAGTTAGTATTTCCAGGTCTCTATCAACATAGAAAATTTGCGCTTTTTTCTCAGTTTCAATAAGGCGTCTTGTCCGCCTGAATCCACATCAGTACCATACATTCCACCTTATGAAGGACCGGATCCTAAATGTTCTCGGGGGTTATGGACCCACCTGATGGTCGGAATACAAAAGAATCGTCTCAGAGATGCTTGGGGTCAATGGCTTGGTCAAAGACAGTCGTGCGTCGTATCAGCATCAAACCCACAGGCTCCGATCAGGTTCATTGACACTCCGCCGATCGTATCGACTTGAAAAGAAATCAAAACGTAGACTCAGTCTTGTCTCCAGCAAATCCATCGTGGATGAAAGATTTTGTCGACGACGCCTACGCGTCGATCATGTTGGCACACCATACCGTCACCTCGTCTGTTTTTTTTTTTTTTTACTATTTGCTCATCTCGAACAGTTTGACCGACCCTTTTGATACTTCGTTCCATTCTAAGAGGTTCTTTTGATCACCCCCAAGTGACGAAATCCTTTCATCCAATCATGATAGAAGCACTAGAGAGCAAACGTCAAAGATTGTTGGATTCCTACAGCCCAAGCCACCAGATAACGTGGATGAAACATTCTCCAACTCCTGAAAATCAGAAAAGTTCCAAACGACGCACACCAGAAAAGGAGCTAGAGATTGTAGCTATGCGTGCGGCCCCGTTTGATCAAGGTGGTACCATCGTACAAATTGCCGTCAGGTTTAGAAGTCTTCAGAGTCTTGAAATTCGGGACGAGCGTGGTTTGCTTGTTTTTGGTTCTCATTCTCATCCACAGATAGTCATGGAAGTAAGTCCTCCAGTTGTTTTCAAATTTCACGTTCATGATTGCTGATCGACTATTTCAATCTGAACGGGTCAATTATTCAGTATTACGTCTTTCAGAAACGGATGGGTCACGCGAATCAATCATTTCTTCTTTTTCAACAGGTTGAGGAGGACGAGAAACCAGATTGTCTACCAGTTTAGCAACAAACTGAGTGCATTTAATTTTGCATGTACTCCACTATACAGTCCAAATTGATTTACCAAAATCTCTTCCTCGCACAAAACTTGGCGACCACTCGCTGCCTGGCACCTCGGACTAAGGTTGACAAGAATCATATGCAATGATAAGGCTGCATCATTGATTTCTTGTCCAGCGTTAACTTTGAACAAAAAGCATGTAACTCATGAGCCTGAATCTGAACCTTCAGAGAATTATCATTGATGCTACGTCCAAAAACTGCCCAGCAAGGAAGGATACCTCAAAACACTAGCCTCTCTGTGGAGCGTTGTATGTAGATAAAATCACACATTGAGAATTTGCCTTGTCTGCTGAACTGCATTTTTTGTCCTCCAAATGCAAGGAGGAAGAAAATATTTTGGGGTTTTGTGCTATTCAAGACATTTGCAATTCCTGTCCCCAGTCCTTTGGTGGTCTGATTAAGCAGGTGTATTGCTCTGAATGATTCAACCAGGCCTTTCTGTTCCATTCTTCTTTGTTCATCATGGCCAACAAAATCATGTGTTCCAAATGTCTGAGACTGAACTAAATGCTGGAAACCATGGCAAGAAAATAAGTGATCCTTTCTCATTTGATCTTGATTTCTTCAAGATAAATTTTCTAGTTGAATTGAGAAAACACTAGCCTCTATGCAGAGCATTGTGTGTACATAAAATTGCAGATTGAGAATTTGCCTTGTCTGTTGAACTGCATTTTATGTCCTCCAAATGCAAGGAAGAAGAAAATATTTTGGGGTTTTGAGCTATTCAAGACATTTGCAATTCCTGTCCCCAGTCCTTTGGTGGTCTGATTGAGAAGAGTGTATTGCTCTTAAAGATTTGACCAGGCCTTTCTGTTTCATTCTTCTTTGTTCATCATGGCCAACAAAATCATGTGTTCCAAAAGCTCTGAGACTGAACTGAATGCTGGAAGCCATGGCAAGAAAAAAGTGATTCTTTTTCATCTGATCTTGATTTCTTGAAGATAAATTTTCTAGTTGAATTGAGTGATGCTGCTTGTATGTAAAATTTTCAGAAAGGAAGCCTATATAAAGATTCAAAGGACTAGGAAGAATGGACAGTGGTATGTGTTGTTAAAGGTGTTGAAATAGCCAACCTCACCTCTAAGCCCATGTTATCTATTTGGCTTTCATACACCTCTTGCCATCTCTCTCCCATCTGCTAACTCTGCCACAAGCATTGCAATCTCACAAACCTCCAAATGTCTACAGCTCACATGTCACTTCCTTGGACCTTCAAGCTTAGTATAACTGAGACCAAGTCAAACTTGTGGAGGGATTCTTTACTTCATCATCCCATACTCTTTGCATGCTATGTGTTGGAATCTCACCCATGTCTGCTCCAAGCCTCTCATTCCTCATCTTCCACTTCAACTTGACAGTTTTATTTCTCCAGCTCTCATGCTCTTAAGTCAGCTGAATTTGTATATTTGTATGTCCTCAGTTTGGCAGAAATGTGCTGTCTTGTTTTCTGATCAGCTCAGCTGTGCAACTTTGGCTGTTTATTTCTCTTTCATCAGCTGTATCAGCCTTTTTCTTTTTGATTTTGTCTGTCTGAACTGTTATCTCTTCCAGCCTTTGTGTGAAAAGTCACATCTAACAACCCAGCTATCTCCCTCATCAAGGCAAACAAGAATCCTTTCTTTATATAAATTCACACTAAAATACTCATTAATGCTTTCATCCACAAGCATATCCATTTCTCTTGTGCATTCCTTTCAAAGATTGAATTATGTCTTTCTGCCAACTTCTACCTTTGTTGTCTCCACCATCTTGGTCAACCTCTAAATCTTGCCTGGGTAAAATTAAATGCAGCTTTCTGAAATAGTCTCCTTGAGATCTTCAAGTAAATGCATACAAAACTTGGACTACTCTCTCTCAGATATTCCAGCTTCTTCAAATCACAATCCAGTGTAAATATGCTGTATATCTCAATATTTAATGTAATTTCCCCTCAGGCATTCTATCCTATCATGCTATGGTACACCAAGCCACAACTATAGCCATCAAACTCAATTTACTGGTATAAATATAATTCAAATCACCAGAATTACCTGAGAAATGGATTCTAAACCAAGAATAATGTATAGTTGCTCAGCCAAAGTACCCCTCTATCTCTCATGAATTAGAGGATACAGCTCAAATCAACTATGGCCAACTAACATCCCAATAAGGTGTCCCAACTCAGTGAAATACACATGGAAATACTTTGAAAAACGTCAATACATACAAGTTACAGCTTCAATCATAATCTGGAAAAAAAAAGCAATACAGAAGCAATATTTGCAAGAGGCACATGGAGTACCAAAAAATAGCAGAAATACAGCAGCAATATATGTAGGAGGCACCTGCAGAAATAAAAAGAAAAAAAAATCCACCTGAAAAGTGTGCAGAGCAATATATGCAAGTAGAACATGCAGGGCCAAAATAATAACCAGTAATACAGAAGCATGCAGAAGAAGTATATGCATGAGACCACATTGAAAACCAAACAACAAACCAATCACCTGAATGCAAGTATATAGAAGCAAGATATGCAAGAGGCACCATACAGAAGCAATAGATGAAAGAGACCACAAAAGAACCAACCAAACAAACAATCACTTGGCCAGAATAGAGTAGAAATATATACAAGAGAGAACATTCAACACAATACAGCTTTAATATATTCAAGGACTACATACATGAAAATCATGCGCTAGCTTTTTTCCAAAAAGCAGAAATTCCACATGTAAATGTAACTTCCTGTACATTAAAGAATTGAAGGTACAGTTAGAGGCCCAGAAACAACCTCAGTGGAGCCCTGTGCATCCCCTTGTGCAGGATATTTTTATTTACTCAGGGACCTTCTGACCTATCCAAGTTGTGTAAAAATCATCCCACCACCCATCTCATTCTCCCATGTCACCCATGCACAATAACCCCATCCAGGGACATCTGTAAAATCTTCAGTGAAATAATAATGAATTAACAGGAAATCATAAAAAAGGTTTGAGAGCTCATCATTAACCTTTGAACCATACTCATGAGGTTCTTGATTAAGGGTTCTTCAGTGACCTAAATATTCAGCACCAAATTAAATCAAACCACCTGTGACTGAAAAAAGAAAGCTGATAAAGAAGAAGAAAACAACAAAAAAAACTCTTTGCAGTTGATTCCCATTGTTTTCAGTGAGTTTTCACTGTTTGAAGCACATTTTCACTATTTGAAGTGCATTTTCACTATTTGAAGTGCATTTTCACTATTTGAAGTGCATTTTCAATTTTTGAAGTGCATTTTCACTGTTTGAAGTGAATTTTCACTGTTTTTGGTGCATTTGCACCAGCCAAGGTCCATTTTCACTGTTTTACTTGAATTTTCAATTTTTGAAATGGATTTTCACTCTTTGCAGTTTAATTTCACTTGTTTCAATGAATTTGCAATCTTTTCAGTGAATTTCCAATTTTTCCAACAAATTTACACTCTTTGCCATGAATTTTCACTGGTTTTGGTAAGTTTGAACTGGTTAACTTTGACAAAATATGGGGTCCTGCTCCTTAATTTTCCTTTTTTTATCAATCTTTTTTTAAAAAAAGCAATTCTTGTATGGCTTGTTCTAATTAAAAATGGAGATAAAAATAGAAAACCAGACAATGGAAACATTGTTGGATCAGTTTGATTTTGTGAGAGAAAGGTCTTCAGGTGAAGGTAGTCATGAAGAAATAGAGGAATGCTAACCAGAATTTCTTGAAGGGGTTCTTTAGCTTTTCCTTTTTTTTCTTGATCTTCTCTTGGATTTTTTTTGGTGTTTTGGGTCCATCCAACTCATCCTTGTTGAGGGCCTGGTCCTCCTCTCAGTTTTTCTGTATAACCTTGTCCTGCTCTGTTGAGGTTCTTGAGCTCACTTGTTGGTCTGGCTGTCTTATATGTCTTTCTAGGTCCTTCTGGCTTCCTTGGTCTTCCTTTCAGTGCTTTTTTTTGCCTGGGTTCTGGTTTGACTGCAAGTTGATTTGGTCTTGGCTGGCTAGCCTGAGCTGGTTTGGTCTGGTCCTGGCAGGCTGGTTTGGGTTGATTTGATATGATCTTATTGGTATGAGAGCAGAGTGGTCTGGTTTTGAATGGCAGCTCTGAGCTAGGGTGGTCTGGTCATGGCTGAATGGTCTGAGATGGGGTGGTCTGCTCATCCCAGCTTTATGGTCTAAGCCGGGGTGGTATGATACGGTCTGGCTGGTCTGAGCTGGGTTCTCTGGTCCTGGCTGGCTCTTCTGAGCTGGGGTGGTTGTATCCTGTCTGGCTTGTCTAAGCTGGGGTGGTCCGGTCCCAGCTGACTGGTCTGACTGGCTGGCTAGATGACTTAACAAATGACTGGGTGTCTATCTGGCTGGCTGGTCTTGGCTTGGCTGGCCTGAGTTGAGGAGGTTCCCTTGATGGTTTGTCTGGCTGGGATTGGAGGGAAGTGTATTTGCACAGGTGTCTGCCCCACGCAACTACTCCAAGTTATCCCAATTGGGATAACTAGGGGGTTTTCTGGGCTAGTGTTGGTCTTGGGCTGTTGGTCTTTTTTGGCAGGGGTGGTCTAGGCTGTTTGGTCTGTTGATTGTGCAGTTTTGGTTGGCCTCCACTGATTGATTTATTGGTTTTGCTGTCTTGGAGGTTGGATCAATGGAGTGTTCTCATTGTTTTTATTTGTGTAAATTTATGTGGTTTAATCAATACCAGTTTCCAGCTGGAGGAGGGATTTCTAGCAAGGCTGGCTTGAAATGTAGCTGTGCAGTGATCTGGCACATGAAACTGCTCAGAGCTATTCCAATTGGGATAAATCTGAGCTATGGAAGTTTCTGGAGGTGACTGCTTAAAAAAACTGCAAGTTATCCCATGGGTGATAACTTCCAGGTGGTTGCAATGAAGTTTCTCAAAACAACTACTACAAAATTGACAACATTTTAATTTTCATATTATTTTTTTGGGTAAAGTTAAATTCACAGCTCCAGTTGTGTGGGAGTCTTGTAGGTCCCCACACAACCTGTGGGAGTCATGTGGGCCTCACACAACCTGTGGTTGTTTTTTAGGGCCCCACACGACCTGTTGGAGTTTTTTAGGGCCCCTCAACGCATGGGGGCCCATACACTACTCTAAACGGTTGTTCTAAACACACATAACCCCTGGGGGGGCATATACCCCCCATAATGGGCATTTTTGATTTTTGAACCCCTGTACACAACCATATTATTTATTATTTATTATTTATTATTTATTATTTGTTATTTGTTATTTATTATTTATTATTTATTATTTATTATTTATTATTTATTATTTATTATTTATTATTTATTATTTATTATTTATTATTTATTATTTATTATTTATTATTTATTATTTATTATTTATTATTTATTATTTATTATTTATTATTTATTATTTATTATTTATTATTTATTATTTGTTATTTGTTATTTGTTATTTATTATTTATTATTTATTATTTATTATTTATTATTTATTATTTATTATTTATTATTTATTATTTATTATTTATTATTTATTATTTATTATTTATTATTTATTATTTATTATTTATTATTTATTATTTATTATTTATTATTTATTATTTATTATTTATTATTTATTATTTATTATTTATTATTTATTATTTATTATTTATTATTTATTATTTATTATTTATTATTTATTATTTATTATTTATTATTTATTATTTATTATTTATTATTTATTATTTATTATTTATTATTTATTATTTATTATTTATTATTTATTATTTATTATTTATTATTTATTATTTATTATTTATTATTTATTATTTATTATTTATTATTTATTATTTATTATTTATTATTTATTATTTATTATTTATTATTTATTATTTATTATTTATTATTTATTATTTATTATTTATTATTTATTATTTATTATTTATTATTTATTATTTATTATTTATTATTATTAATTATTATTTATTATTTATTATTTATTATTTATTATTTATTATTTATTATTTATTATTTATTATTTATTATTTATTATTTATTATTTATTATTTATTATTTATTATTTATTATTTATTATTTATTATTTATTATTTATTATTTATTATTTATTTATTATTTATTATTTATTATTTATTATTTATTATTTATTATTTATTATTTATTATTTATTATTTATTATTTATTATTTATTATTTATTATTTATTATTTATTATTTATTATTTATTATTTATTATTTATTATTTATTATTTATTATTTATTTTTTATTTTTTATTATTTATTATTTATTATTTATTATTTATTATTTATTATTTATTTTTTATTATTTATTAATTATTAATTATTAATTATTAATTATTAATTATTATTTATTATTTATTATTTATTATTTATTATTTATTATTTATTATTTATTATTTATTATTTATTATTTATTATTTATTATTTATTATTTATTATTTATTATTTATTATTTATTATTTATTATTTATTATTTATTATTTATTATTTATTATTTATTATTTATTATTTATTATTTATTATTTATTATTTATTATTTATTATTTATTATTTGTTATTTATTATTTATTATTTATTATTTATTATTTATTATTTATTATTTATTATTTATTATTTATTATTTATTATTTATTATTTATTATTTATTATTTATTATTTATTATTTATTATTTATTATTTATTATTTATTATTTATTATTTATTATTTATTATTTATTATTTATTATTTATTATTTATTATTTATTATTTATTATTTATTATTTATTATTTATTATTTATTATTTATTATTTATTATTTATTATTTATTATTTATTATTTATTATTTATTATTTATTATTTATTATTTATTATTTATTATTTATTATTTATTATTTATTATTTATTATTTATTATTTATTATTTATTATTTATTATTTATTATTTATTATTTATTATTTATTATTTATTATTTATTATTTATTATTTATTATTTATTATTTATTATTTATTATTTATTATTTATTATTTATTATTTATTATTTATTATTTATTATTTATTATTTATTATTTATTATTTATTATTTATTATTTATTATTTATTATTTATTATTTATTATTTATTATTTATTATTTATTATTTATTATTTATTATTTATTATTTATTATTTATTATTTATTATTTATTATTTATTATTTATTATTTATTATTTATTATTTATTATTTATTATTTATTATTTATTATTTATTATTTATTATTTATTATTTATTATTTATTATTTATTATTTATTATTTATTATTTATTATTTATTATTTATTATTTATTATTTATTATTTATTATTTATTATTTATTATTTATTATTTATTATTTATTATTTATTATTTATTATTTATTATTTATTATTTATTATTTATTAATTATTAATTATTAATTATTAATTATTATTTATTATTTATTATTTATTATTTATTATTTATTATTTATTATTTATTATTTATTATTTATTATTTATTATTTATTATTTATTATTTATTATTTATTATTTATTATTTATTATTTATTATTTATTATTTATTATTTATTATTTATTATTTATTATTTATTATTTATTATTTATTATTTATTATTTATTATTTATTATTTATTATTTATTATTTATTATTTATTATTTATTATTTATTATTTATTATTTATTATTTATTATTTATTATTTATTATTTATTATTTATTATTTATTATTTATTATTTATTATTTATTATTTATTATTTATTATTTATTATTTATTATTTATTATTTATTATTTATTATTTATTATTTATTATTTATTATTTATTATTTATTATTTATTATTTATTATTTATTATTTATTATTTATTATTTATTATTTATTATTTATTATTTATTATTTATTATTTATTATTTATTATTTATTATTTATTATTTATTATTTATTATTTATTATTTATTATTTATTATTTATTATTTATTATTTATTATTTATTATTTATTATTTATTATTTATTATTTATTATTTATTATTTATTATTTATTATTTATTATTTATTATTTATTATTTATTATTTATTATTTATTATTTATTATTTATTATTTATTATTTATTATTTATTATTTATTATTTATTATTTATTATTTATTATTTATTATTTATTATTTATTATTTATTATTTATTATTTATTATTTATTATTTATTATTTATTATTTATTATTTATTATTTATTATTTATTATTTATTATTTATTATTTATTATTTATTATTTATTATTTATTATTTATTATTTATTATTTATTATTTTATTAATTATTAATTATTAATTATTATTTATTATTTATTATTTATTATTTATTATTTATTATTTATTATTTATTATTTATTATTTATTATTTATTATTTATTATTTATTATTTATTATTTATTATTTATTATTTATTATTTATTATTTATTATTTATTATTTATTATTTATTATTTATTATTTATTATTTATTATTTATTATTTATTATTTATTATTTATTATTTATTATTTATTATTTATTATTTATTATTTATTATTTATTATTTATTATTTATTATTTATTATTTATTATTTATTATTTATTATTTATTATTTATTATTTATTATTTATTATTTATTATTTATTATTTATTCCTTAGTGGAGGCTACACAACTTAATTTTAGTGGTTTAGCGTGCCACACAACTCAAATGGGATGTGTGGCACAGGCCACAACTTGTTCAAGACTCCAGGGTTGTGAGCTAAAGAAAAACCAAAAAAAAATCAAATTACAATAAGAATAAGTAATTTTATTTTTTTTTCAAAAAAAACACCAAAAAAGGTTTTTAAAAAAAATCAAAAGAATTGTGAAAAAATTGCAGAAAATTTAAAAAGACACTGTGAAAATTTGACAACTGCAGGGCCATGAATGCAAATGCATAGCCCCATGAAAAAATAAAAATAAACAATTGAAAAGTCAAAAAAATGGCCCATCTTGGGCTATTTCCTCAAATGGGCCAAAAGTGTCAAGGAAGACATGTGCAAAACCATTTAAAACTTGCCCAACCCCAGGAGGTTTCCAAATACCCTTTTGAGGCCTATTTGGGACACAAATACCTGTTTTGAAACCCCCTAGGGGTGGGGCAAGTTGTAAAAAACTTTGCTCACAATGTGTAAACAACTTAAATGCTTGTAACTTTTTGAGTTGTGAACCTCTGTTCATGACTCATATGGGTTGTGAACAGTGTTTAACACCCATTTGTGAACCAGGGTTCCAAATGTAACACCTGCCACTTTTGATATTTACTTTTGGTGAGATTTCAAAAAGCTTAAGCTTTCACTGGTTGTAGTGCATTTACACTGGTTGCAGTGCATTTGCAATGGTTGCAGTGCATTTGCACTGGTTGCAGTACATTTGCACTGGTTGCAGTGCATTTCCACTGGTTGCAGTGTATTTGCACTGGTTGCAGTGCATTTGCACTGGTTGCAGTGCATTTGCACTGGTTGCAGTGCATTTGCACTGGTTTCAGTGAATTTGCACTGTTTGCAGTGAATTTGCACTGGTTTCAGTGAATTTGCACTGTTTGCAGTGCATCTGCGCTGGGTTCAATTCATTTAAACTTTTTTTCAGTGCATTTGCACTGGTTTCAGTGTATTTTTGATTTTTGCAATGCAGATGCACTCTTTGCACTGTATTAAAGCTGTTTTCAGTGCATTTGCGCTGCTTAAACTGCATTTGCAACTTTCTCAGTGCATTTGCTCTTTTTTCAGTGGATTTTCACTGTTTTCACTGCATTTTCATTGTTTTAAGTGCATTGTAACTGTTTTTATTTCATTTGGAATGTTTTCAACGCCTTTACATTGTTTCCACTGAATTTTTAATGTTTTCAGTTAATTTTCATTGTTTTCTGTGCATCTGCACTTTTTTCAGTTCATATGCACTGTCAGCACTGAGTTTTTACTGTTTTCAGCACATTTGCACTGTTGACAAGGCACTTGCAATTTTTTAAGTGCATTTTCACTTTTTTCAGTGCATAGGCACTGTGTTTGGTGAATTTTCAGTGTTTTCAGTGCCTCTGTGCTGCTCGAACTGCATTTTCACTGTTTTGAGTGCATTCTAACGGTTTTCAATGCATTTAACCCATTTTTAATGCATCTTCAAACAGGGATATCAAAATTGAACTATATTCTAAGTAAACTCAGTCTGCTGAGTTTCTGCACCAAAAATAAAAACATAAAAAAAAAATAAAGATTGAAATAAAGATAAAAAAATAGAAAAATAGAAAAATAATAAAAATAAAAAAATAAAATAAAATAAAAATAGGACATTAATTTTCTCATGAGCCCAATCCTTTATTTCATGGAAAATTAAATCTCACCGCTGTTGCGCACCTTTGCTGCAACACAAACAAATACTTTATTTCAAAATAATTTCAAGATTTCTTTTTTGCATTTTTGATGCTACGGTTCTGTAGCTGGCATTTGAAATCTACCCAAAAAAATATTTGGTAATTTTTGAGCCATTGAAACCTCTCCAAGTATGGAATCCAAAAATAAAACAATTCCTCAAAAACCAATTTTCAAATGGCATTTTGGATTTTTATTTTGGCTATTTTGATGGTTTTTATTCTTTTTCCTTTTCCTTTTCCTTTTCCTTTTCTTTTTCCCTTTTATTTTCTTTTTTCTTTTCTTTTTTCTTTTCTTTTCTTTTCTTTTCTTTTCTTTTTTCTTTTCTTTTCTTTTCTTTTCTTTTTTCTTTTCTTTTCTTTTTTCTTTTCTTTTCTTTTTTCTTTTCTTTTTTCTCTTTTGTTTTCTTTTTTCTTTTTTCTTTTCTCTTTTCTTTTCTTTTCTCTTTTCTCTTTTCTTTTCTCTTTTCTTTTCTCTTTTCTTTTCTTTTTTCTTTTCTTTTTTCTTTTCTTTTTTCTTTTCTTTTTTCTTTTCTTTTTTCTTTTCTTTTTTCTTTTCTTTTTTCTTTTCTTTTTTCTTTTCTTTTTTCTTTTCTTTTTTCTTTTGTTTTTTCTTTTCTTTTTTCTTTTCTTTTTTCTTTTCTTTTTTCTTTTCTTTTTTCTTTTCTTTTTTCTTTTCTTTTTTCTTTTCTTTTTTCTTTTCTTTTTTCTTTTCTTTTCTCTTTTCTTTTTTCTTTTCGGTTTTCTTTTCTTTTTTCTTTTCTTTTCTCTTTTCTCTTTTCTTTTCTTTTTTCTTTTCTTTTTTCTTTTCTTTTTTCTTTTCTTTTTTCTTTTCTTTTTTCTTTTCTTTTCTCTTTTCTTTTCTTTTTTCTTTTCTTTTTTCTTTTCTTTTTTCTTTTCTTTTTTCTTTTATTTTTTCTTTTCTTTTTGCTTTTTTTTTTCTATTTGTTTTGCTATTTTTTTGGTTATTTCAGCTATTAGAACTTTTAAACAACATTCAAAAAACTTCTCAATATTTTAGATTTTTTTGATGTATCCTTTGAACTTAAACAATTGGGTGATGATAAATTCACATTTCCCCGCCGGAAGGGATTTGTGTTGAGCCGTAGAAGGCCCAATGGACGCATGGGGGCCCATAAATGGGTCCAAAACGCGTGTGAGGGCGGTTTGGACATGTCTTCACACGCCCTAGGGGCCATCTCAAACACGCGCGACCCCCAGGAGGCTGTATACCCCCTGTAAACAGTGGAATTGAGCCATTTCCAGGGGGTGTACAGCCCCATATGGCCCCCCGGGGGTTGTGCCAAACTTTTTGGATCCCCCTGGACCACATTTGGGTTTCATCAACCCAAATTTGGGATCAACTCATACTATGTGACACTGTTGGACCACATCTAGCAATCAAAAAGTGACACTAAAGTGAAATTAAAGTGACTCTATAGGAAACTGTGAATAAAAATCCCAAAAAATTAATCTTTCTCAACTTGAAAGTGAGCAAACTTTTAAATTGAAAGTTGGATTGAAAACTGAAGTAGCATTGCATTTTTTTGCATTGTGGGAACAGTGGCAAGCCCTCCTTTTAACATGGCAGCGTTCAAGGACTAAATTAGTGAAATTAAAAAAGCTGCGGAAACAAGGATGCAGGTGATGAATCATTTGAAGCCCAAATTGAATCCTCATCATGGGTGAAAATTGAGGAACAAAATGTTTCAGAAATGGAAATGACCTCTGGTGGTGAGTAACATTTTATGTTACTGTTCTTTTCCTTATTTAATTTGATTGAAACTGGAAACTGCTGGAGTTCATGCCATCAATATAAAAATTTAACTATGACTGACCGACTTCCCCACCTCCTGTGAGAGCTTTTCCTACTTGGGAAGAGGCACAAACGTATTTTCAAACATGGGCAATGAGGAATGGTTAGGATTTAACATTTTTCAAATCAAAGCATGACCAATATGTGGATTTAGCCTGTGATAGACATGGTTCATACTCTGGGAAATTTCTCACCAAATGGTCAAGGCAAACACACATAAGGAAGGTTGGCTGCAAGTTTTTAATTTGTGAAAGTTGCACAAAGCAGGACCCCTTGTGGCATATCTCCTACAAGAATGATCAACATAACCATGAACCATCCCCACACCCCCTCAGTGCATCCTCACCTGAGGAGAATATCTGGGGTAGCATTAGACAATCTAAAAGAAGGATTGAATGATGGGCTCAATACAATTAAACTTAAAAGAAAATTGAGCAAGATTGATGGTGGCAAATATGTTGATGACCAAACAATATATAACACTAAGCATAAGGTAGCGCTAGCAGAACTAAAGCAGAAAAGTGTTATTGAGGTTATCTTTGAACAAATTGGTAATTCAGGTTGGGTTCATTGAGAAAAATTTAGTGGAGAGCATCACTTGGAGGCCCCATTCTTGGCTCACCCTGAGACATTAAAGCTTTGCAAGCAATTCCATCATATAGCTATGATGGATTGTACTTATAAGACAAAAAAGTACAATATCCCCCTATTGCACATTGTAGGAATTACTTCAAACCACAAAACTTTCAAAAAAGCTCTTGTTTTTATAACAAGAGAAATTTGTGAGTTCTAAATTTGGTCTGTAAATGCACTAAAGGAGCTGGCTTATGATCCTGAGATAATTCTGAGAGTCTTTGTGACAGACCTTGAAAAAGCTTTGGTCTGTGCTCTAGAAAAAATATTCCCTGAGTCAAAAAGACAGTGCTGTCAATGGCACTTGTCTAAAAAAATACAAGCATACTGTAAAGTGTGCTTCAACAATGTCATTGAAGGGTGGAAAAGCTTTATGTCTCTGTGAGCTAAGTATGGGGCCTCAAAAACCAAGGAGGAGGCAGAGGTCAATCATGCGGCACTTAGAGTAAGTGCCAAATCACAGACTCCGCTGTTAATCTTCCTAGCTTTGGGTTGCTTACATTATGACTTGTTTAAAGTTTTTTTTGGCAGACCATGAGGATGAACTCAAGTATATGGAAACCTAATATCTTCCATATCAAATAGACGTATGTAACGGCTTGGACTTGCAAAAACCCTGACTTTGGAAATAAAAAAACTTCCTGGGTTAAAGGGGCCCAAGGTTCTCTCAAACAATTTCTTGCAATCTTGTCAGGAAACATGTTGGATGTTTGGAGAAACCTAGAGGGAACAGTTTCCAATCAAATTAAATTGGTTCAGGCTGCGCTTAACAACTCTCAAATAAAGATTGAATAGCTCTTCCTGCTGAAATTTTACCATTGGGATACAAGGTGTCTTTACAAGCAATCAAACTTGTTGGGGAACAATTAGAGAAGTTAAAGTGGAACCATGATGGGGAAGTGTGCACCAAGTCATACTCAATGACTATGGGTTTGCCCTGTTCCCACCAAATAGGTGACCTACTAGTGTCAAGAGGCTCCATTGTGCCCAAAGATGTGCATCCTCAGTGGAGGTTGGATTATGACCCTTGCATTTCTAGTTCTGTAAGTTGGTTTAAGTTGGATTGTTCAACTCACTTTGTGATTAATGCTTTTTGAATTATGATTTGTTTTTGACTAATATTTGATCCTTTGAGTTTTTAATGGTTGATGTTGGTAAACTTCTCAACAATTCTCAGTTACATGAGAAGCTCAATGCAATGATCTTGAATAATCCTAATTAATATTAACGTGGGCTTTTGAAGCACTTGATGAAGGAGATGGTGTGGAAACCAAAGGGGTGCTACACCCTGAAGTTGTCCTTGAGTTCCAGAAGTTATTGATTGAAGCGTCTGTAAGGAGATTGGATGCAGCAGGTCAAGAGAGAGAGAGAGAGAGAGTGAGATAGAGTGATAGAGTGATAATAAGATGAATTCCTTCCTTTCCAATCCAATCCAACCTGATGTGATAAAGTGATAAAGTGATAGTCCCATACAACCCGGAGTTGGGAGTGAAGTATTTAAGTCCTCCCTCTCAACCCTAAACTAAGTACAACCACAAACGCAAAAGAACAATGAAACAAAAACCCTAAGCACAGAACCCTAGCCCAACCCTACCCCTCCATCCCTTGCCCCATAACCCATGCCCCTCAATATCAACGTACGCCCGGTTTGTCCTTCTCATGGCGCGGCCCTCCGCCGCGCCCTACTTGGAGCCCCCCGGTTTGCCCGCCCGCGCGCGTCCGCCCAACAACCCGTTTCAGGTATCCGGGGCGTACCCGCGTGATCCAATCAGCGCGTCTTGCAATGCACAATCCGCTTGATCCCCGCAAGCCTTCCAATCTGCGCAAGCCTTCTGATCTGCGCAAGCCTTCCGATCCGCGCAGTCTGTCCGGTCTGCAATCTGCGCGATCCGTCCGTCTCCCGTCTACAGATTCTGAGCCCGACCCGACTGCTGCTTGGCCTACCTGACTGCTGCTGAGCCCGCAGCGCGGCTAGCTGCGGCAAGGCCCTACCCATTGCTGAGCATGCTGCTGCTGCTGAGCCCGCCGCTATTGCTGAGTGCGCCGCCCGCAGCCCTTTCCTGACTTGCGTCCATAAAAGAGCACCACATCCCCCCCAACTTGAGTTCTGTCCCCAAAGATCTCCCACCATCTCACCTTCTGTAGTTGCACCCCCTCCCCCACTCGTTGCGACTACCCCACTCCTTGCCAGCAAGTACACTACCCCCTTCTCCCTTGCTCTCCCCCATGGCGTCCTGCACCTATTTCAGCCGGAACAACCTTGTCTGCCGGATCATTCCTGGCCGTCGCGCATGCGTCCCTTGCCGCGCCGGCCACCGCCGTTGCTTGCTGAGTGATGGTATGCCGCTGTCCGACCCCAACCGCGCAAGAGGGCCTGTTGCGACTTGTTTGTGGTTTTGAGCAAAAAGGAAATTTCAAGCCACAAGTGGACCCCGGCCGGCTCCCCCAATGTCTCCCCGCCCTGCGCTCCTCCTGGCCCATCCTTGCACAAGAGCCATCACTCAGGCTCACCACACCGTTGTGCTGGGCCTCCAAGACGCGTGGACTTCCCAATCTTTGCAGCGTATCAGAATGCGGCTCAAACCTGGGCGGCCCGGGTCCGCATCAACCAGCCCGCAATGGACCCGCAAATCTTCACTCGTCCGGCTGTGCCTCCTCCGCCTCCTCCGCAACCAGCCCCGGCTCTGCGTCTTGCCCTGCCACCGCTGTCACCATCCCCAGCTGCGCAATCCTCACCCAAGCCGGCCCGTCAACCGTCCCCTGTCGTGGTCTCTTCATTGCCCAAACAGGCTCCTGTCCCCGACGCCGCCCCAGGCCCAGACCCCACTCCCCTGGCCGGTACTCCTGAGATCCCAGACTTCATTCCAATTGTTCCGGCCGTCCCACTCGCAAGGTTTGACGCGGATGGACTCCTCTGGAGGTTCCTAGCCGCGCCGCATGGTCATGACGCCGACTCCTGGCGCAAAATTCTGGCCTCATTTGGCCACTTGGTTGCTGCGGCTCGCTTGGATGCGGTGAAAATGATGAGAGCTGGACCAACTTAGACGGATCACCCCCCCTCCCTTCCCTTCCTTCTCCTATCCTTTCTCCTTTGTATTCAGCGCCTATAAACAAAAAGACACACGTTGCGCACAATTGAGTAGCCTTTGGGCTTGTGAGTCCCTGAGAGAGAATAAAAACCACACGCAAGATCCGCGC
Organism: Puccinia polysora; assembly: GCA_025617555.3. Taxonomy (NCBI): domain Eukaryota; kingdom Fungi; phylum Basidiomycota; class Pucciniomycetes; order Pucciniales; family Pucciniaceae; genus Puccinia; species Puccinia polysora. Next base: position 21,757,309 of record CM062617.1, on the reverse strand, counting down.
CTTGGAGAGAGAAGATCCGCGCCAGTTAGAGAAATTGGCAAAGGTGAGAAATCCGCGCCAGTGAGAGTCTGAAAGTGAGAAATCCGGGCCAGTGAGAGTATCCGCAAGAGTACATGGGGAGACCTTGACGCGCCAGCGCGCATACACAATCCTCCAGAGAGACAGGAAGAGAAAAAAAAAAGGAAAAGGAAGAATGAATAGATAAGAAGGAACAAGAGAAAAAAAGTTTTTTTTTTTTTTTTTTTTGAGCCTGCATCCTGTGTCCCAAATCCGACCTCCCACCCCGCGCTAGCTTCCCCCCAACTTTGCCGCTGTCCTCAGCCGACCGCGCCCCCTATACTCATCATCAGATCCGCGGCGCGTTGCCTCAACCAATCCCGCAGGGGCCTTGTTTTCCAGCCAATTCCTCAACCTTCCGTCCCGATGCACCTTCCATTGCCAGCGTCCCCGCCAATCCGTTGTCCTTTTCCCCAGTTGTGCCATTGGCATCCAATCCCTCCCCATTCCACCCCTGAAGCCCTGCCGCGAGCGTCCGCTGCACCAATCCCAAGGCTCCTGCTAGCCGTGATGGCTGCGCGCCCATTCTGGGACCATCCGTCCCTCACTCTGGCCCCCCGTCCGTCCATTCTGCGCCCGCCCTTTCCGTTTCTGCCACATCCTTCTGCTCCATCCTCATTCTCCCCACCGTCAAAGGGGTCTGGCTCTGGCGGCCATCCTTTGGCGTGTGGTTTGTCCCTTCCGCCGCTGCCCCTACCCTTTCCAAATGCACGCTCCCCGCCGTCAAAGAGGTCCGGCTTGGGTTGTGATCCTCCAACACGTGGTCCGTCTCTTCTGCCGCCGCGTCTACCTTCTTTGCAAGGCCCGTCTGCCGTTCACCAGTTCCCAAACCGCACAGAACATCCATTTTCCGTTTGGTCGTCCTTGCCCGCTTCCCGTCAGTAGGCTGCACCGGTTCCATCGAGTCCCGCTTCCCCAACACATACTTAGCCCCCACTGGGGAAACCAATTCCGCGTTCAAATCGGCTTTCCAGTCCCTCTGTCCCATCTGCCAACGGTTGTTGTCCTCCCCATTTGCGCACACGCAGGGCACAGACGCGCTGGGAGACTGAATACTCTCCAGATAGGCCTTGAGGCCCCTTGCCACCTCCGCGAGTTTGCTAGCCCAAGGGATGGTTGCTGGTGGTGGTGCCGGAACGCACACTGCCCTGTAATACAGCTCTGCGTAATCCAATTCCCCTTGCAACCGGATCCCACCGCACGCGCCAGCCTTGTAATCCAATTCTGCGGATGGCTTGAGATTTTCCTTCCAAAAGCAGGAGCCGCGCCTCCCCCATCTTGCCAGCATGTCCTCCTTCAATGCCAGCCAATCCAGGTTCAGGTAGCCTCCCATCTCCTCTATGTCCCGGCATGCTTCTGCGTCCTTGATGAACAGGAAAACATGGCGCGCCTTCTCAAAATCCAAAATGCCTTCAGAGTCTGCAACCATTTCATACCGTGAGATGAATTGCTCCACTTCCGCAATTTTGAGTCAAATATGCGGGTAAATCCATGGGGTAGCACGGAGGCCATGGAAGGAGGAAGGAAGAGAAGCGGCTGTTGGTAGCATCCGTGAGTACCTTTGAGAGACTTTGACAAAAGATCTTTCCCGGCCAGACCCCCAGATGTGGAAACCAAAGGGGTGCTACACCCCTGAAGTTGTCCTTGAGTTCCGGAAGTTATTGATTGAAGCGTCTTCAAGGAGATTGGATGCATCCAGTCGAGAGAGAGAGAGTGATAGAGTGATAATAAGATGAATTACTTCCTTTCCAATTCAATCCAATCTGATGTGATAAAGTGATAAAGTGATAGTCCCATACAACCCGGAGTTGGGAGTGAAGTATTTAAGTCCTCCCTCTCAACCCTAACCTAAGTACAACCACAAATGCAAAAGAACAATGAAAAACAACCCCTAAGCACAGAACCCTAGCCCAACCCTACTCCTCCATACCTTGCCCCATAACCCATGCCCCTTGATATCAATGTACGCCCGGTTTGTCCTTCTCATGGCTTGGCCCTCCGCTGCGCCCTACTTGGAGCCCCCCAGTTTTCCCGCCCTTGCGCGTCCGCCCAAAAACCTGTTTCAGGTATCCGGGGCGTACCCGCATGATCCAATTGGCGCATCTTGCGATGCGCAATCTGCTTGATCCCTGCAAGCCTTCCAATCCGCGCGAGCCTTCCAATCCGCGCAAGCCTTCCAATCCGCGCAAGCCTTCCAATCCGCGCAGTCTGTCAGGTCTGCAATCCGCGCAATCGGTCCTTCTCCCTTCTCCAGGTGCTGATCCCAACCTGACCGCTGCTGGTCCTACCTGACTGCTGCTGAGCCCGCAGCGCGACTAGCTGCGGCAAGGCCCTACCCATTGCTGAGCGTGCCGCCGCTGCTGAGCCCACCGCTATTGCTGAGCGCTCCGCCCGCAGCCCTTTCCCGACTCGCGTCCATAAAAGAGCACCACAAAGGCCAATTATCAATCAAAGCCAAGAATTGAACCTAAAGTCTTGAAATTGAGCAGAGGACGTCATAAATTGACAGATACCCAGCAAGATCCTTCTTTATTTGAGCAAATTGAAAGAAAACTTAAGCAGGCAAAGAGAAGTAGAAGGGAACCAAAGAAGAAAAGAAAAATGGTTGTAAGTCTTTTCTTTTGCGAAAAGTTCATTCTTTTGGTTTAATGAGCTGATTGTGAATTTTTTATAGTCCAAGTCAGGCTCTTCACACAAATTTCAAAGTTCAGTTGAAGAAACTGAAATTTCATCAGGTTTGGTGCTGTTGGAATATGATTCATTTTTGAAGGATGAAGAAGAAGAAATTGATGAGTCAAAAAGAAGCTCATCTTTGGTGAGGTTGAATCCTTTAAGGGGTTTAGAATTTGGGCTAACAACTTCTTGATTTTAGGAAGTGGATTACCTGAATCAAAAACCTAAGAACTTACATAAGTTCTTGGGTGGGGTTTGTGATCCGGTTGGTGATGGAAATTGTGGTTTTAGAGTCATTGCTAAATCTCTTGGGTATGATGAGGATGGATGGTTTAAAGTTTGAAAAGAAGTGGCTGAAACATTGAGGAAAAATAATATGTGCTATGCTAAGATCCTTAGTGGCAGTAAAGACGTTGAAAAGACAGAAATAAAAACTTGATGTCAATGACATCAATGGAAAGATTCCATTTTCAAAATGGCTTTCAAAGTTAGATATGGGTCAAATAATAGCTGATACTTATAAAAGACCAATATTTTTCATTTAATTGGATTCATGTTGTACTTTTGCTCCTATGAAAGTGGGTGTAAAAGAAAAATCAGATCCTATGTTCATTTGTTTTGTTACCAATAACAATTGGGTGAAGCTTGTACTTAAGGGACATGTAATTTCAATCCTGCCCATAGTTTCCAAACCCTGTTCCTTGGTTTCTAAAAAAGAAGCCTGTTGGGTTGATCACCTCAAAGATCAACTTGAGTTGTATTCTAACTTATAGATTAATTTAATCATTTGGGTTTGGGTTCTGATTATGATCTTGTAATTCTATTAATATAAAGGGTTATCACATTTTGAACATCATTATGTTGAGTGTTTTGAGTTAACATCATTATGATGAGTGTTTAGAATGAGATTTTGATGGTAAGTCAGTTCAGATTGTGTTGGGCTGATCCCATCACAAGCTTAACTTGTGTTAAGCTTGTGATGGGATCAGCTTAACACAAGTTGAACTTGTTTATTTTGGTGTTTTTACTTTAGGGATGGTCAAAGAACTTGAATTTTTTTATGATCTTTTAATTCTATTCATATGAAGGGTTATCACATTTTGAACATCATTATGTTGAGTGTTTTGAGGTAACATCATTATGATGAGTGTTTTGAATGAGATTTTAATGGTAAGTCAGCTCAAATTGTGTTGGGCTGATCCCATCACAAGCTTAACTTGTGTTAAGCTTGTGATGGGATCAGCTTAACACAAGTTGAAATTGTTTATTTTGGTGTTTTTACTTTAGGGATGGTCAAAGAACTTGAATTTTTTTGGCACTTTTACTTTGGGGCTGGTCAAAAGACTTCTTGTATTTTTTTTTCTGTTCAAAAGACTTGTATTTTTTTGGAACTTTAACTTTAGGGCTCGTCAAAAAACTTCCTGTATTTTTTGGCCCTTTTACTTTAGGTCTAGTACTGTTGGAAGGCAACCGGTTGGTTGTCTTCAGTTTTTTTTTCAAATTTTATTTATTTACTATTGATTTTTGATTTTTGATTTTTGCTTTTTAATTTTTTTTTTTTTGAGCCACCAGACTTGTAGTTGTGTCAAACAACTCATATTTAGTTGTGCGTACACCACACAGCTGTCCCAGGCCGCATGGAGGACAGCCCAACCACACTCAAGCGGTGTGGAGATCCACATGGCTCAAATGTAGCCGTGTAGCCATGCCACACAGCTCAAATAAATTCTGTACACGGCTCATTGGAGCCATGAATTTATCATCACCCTAAAAAATTCCATCAAAAACCAAAAAAAACCAATTTTCTCATTGGAAATTTGAATCCTTTTATTTCCCTCTTTTGTTAATTTTTTTTGGTGATTGAAGCTATTTGAAAGTTAAATAAACATTAGAAGAACACTCAAAAAATTTTATAAGAACTTTTTGTTGTATAATTTACCTTAAAAAAATCCTCAAAAAACCAAAGCAATTCAATTTTCTGATTGGAATTTTGGATCCTTTGGTTGGCCTATTCTTTTTTTGTTTTTTGGTTGATTCAAGCTTTTATAAATTTAAAAAAACCATTCAAGAGCTTTTTGATTTGTTTTTCAGAATTTTTGGATGTATCATGGGCCTCCAAAAATTTGAATCAAATGCATAAACACTTGAAATTAACACATCAATTGCAATGTTTATTTTATTATGTCTGGTATCAACATTTCCGCAAATTTTTTTAAAAGAGCTTTAGAATAGAATTCCAAATCTCAAATGAAAATTTTTCTGACTTCTTGTCACATTTTTTACCACTTGAATTATTGAATACAATTAAAATAATTCAAAAGAAAAGGGTGGTCTCTCTTTAATTATCCTTTTTTGACTTTTTTTCCTGAAAAAAATAATAATGATAAAAAATATTTGAAGCTTCAGTTTTAAAAAACTTCCCTGAAGCTTTCCAAAAATATCTTTTTGTTAATTCTTGAGGCACTATTTGTGCCTCAAAAAGCAAACCAAAAAAAAGCATCATAATAAACCCCTTTTGGGTCTTGGGACTCTTCTTTGAGCCCTTTCACATGCATAAATTCAATATGCCTAAAAAAATTTTCCTGGGGCCTCCACCCATTTTTGAGCGCTCAAATTACCTTATAAACCACCCCCTTGACCTCTTCCACCCTCCCATCACCCCCCTACCACACCACACCACACCACACCACACCACACCACACCACACCACACCACACCACACCACACCACACCACACCACACCACACCACACCACACCACACCACACCACACCACACCACACTGTTAGAATTATGGCCAGCAATTAGCTTAGGCAAATGAGCAGTATTTAAAGCAAAAGAAATGCTGGAAACTGGGTGTCAATATTGGCTAATGGGGCTCTCACAATGGGGCAATATGTTGGATGAATTTGATTGGAATGATGAATGAATGGATGGAAAACAGAAGGGAGAAGAGCTCCTTAAGTACAAAAGATTGGCCTCTTGTGAGCCCATGATACAACAAGCCAGAAGGCAAATTTTCCGCCCCAAAAGAGCTCTACAGGCTCTACTGGCCTTGTTAGTTGGTTGGGACTACACCAGCCCGCATGGTTTCAGTTCCTGAACCCTTAATACAGGCCTATTCTGGTCCATTTGAGTGTTTCCACCATTGTGGGGCTGAACCAGCCCCTTGCTGTTCAATCCCCTTGGCTGGTTGTCCGTTACAACCAGCCATGATGACCTCATTACCTTGTTTACAGGCTGGTTGCCTCATGCAGCCATCCCCTGGCCCCTCAAATGGGCCAGGTGGAACCCAGGGCACACCTGGGTACGGTCTCAGACTCACATGGGGGGGGTGTGACCAGCGGACATGCTGTCCCCCCCCTCTTTTTCTCAAATCCCTGGTGGGGGCGGTCAAATCCCCTGACCAGGGGCCCTGGGGGTTGATACCCCCAGGGCGTCATCAAGTAAGTTGGCCTGGGAGGTGATCAAGTCCCGCCAGGCCCATCGCTCCTCCCCCTTGGCAAAGGGGGGGGGAGAGCGCCCTTGCTTGGTTGCTTCACACAATCAATGGTGGAGGGGTGATGAATTCCCCCCACCTGCCGGTTGCTATACTTGTGGCTGGTGCCACCACCTCCTTGGGCAAGGGGGTGGTCAGGTCCCCCCTGCCCTTACCAACCGCACTGTTGCGGTTGGTTGCTGGCTGGTTCAACCCAGCCAGCTTGCCCCTATCCTGCTCGCGACGGCGAGCAAGGGGAGGGGGAGCAATCCGGGGCCGCAAGCCCCAGCTCCGCAGCACTGGTCGCCGGGCGCAACCAGCCGGGCCCACATGGCATCCCACCGCGCGGGATCCCTTGGCCGCACAACAGCCCTGCACGGGCCGTTGGGCCCCATGTGGGCCCCACCAAGGAACACAGGCGGCCCCAAACGGGCTGCGACGCGGGCAGCAGCCCCAAGCATGCCACGACACGGGCCGCGGCCCCAATGGGCTGCCCCAAGCCCAAATTGTGAGAATTACATACTTTGGTGGGACAGCCCGTCTGGCCAAGTATGTCCATAATAAATTTTGGGCCCTTTAATTCCCAAATAAGCCCATCTGGCTTGGGTTGCCCATCCACCCTGGCGGGCCCGTGAGGGCCTGTGTCCCAAAAAACCATAAAAAAGTGTTTTGGCGCCCAAATGCCCAAAACCAATAACACCCACATAGGCCCACATGGCCCACGTGATGTCCAATGGGCTGTGGAGGCCCATTTTTGAATCCCATTTGGATTACACACTCCTATGCATATTACCTGAGTACATCCTCATTTTAACACACCCCCTTAATCCAAAAGGGATGCCATACGCATACTAGACACAAAACCTTCATGTTTGTTCCTATCTAATGCCTTAGTTAAGATATCCGCAATCATTGCCCCAGTAGGCATGTACCATAACACTATCTCTTTGCAGTTAACTGCATCCCGTATATAGTTATAATGAACATCAATATTTTTTGTTCTAGAATGGAAAACTTTATTTTCTTCCAACGCAATGGCACTCTGGTTATCAGAATACAACAACACAAACCCTTGTGGTTTATGAGTATCCTCTAAGACCTTTCTCAACCATTTTTCTCCCTGTGAAGCTGACAAGTACACTCTGTACTCTGCTTCTGTTGACAAAAGACTTATTTCTGACACCTTTTTAGACATCCAAGACACTAGATTCTTTCCTAAGAAGAATATGAAACCACTTGTTGATTCCCTAGTGTTACCATCTGCCCAACTTGCATCAGAATAACCAACCAAGTCAAAGTTTGATGAATTTGAAAACTGCAGTCCCAGACTGCTTGTTCCTTTAAGATACCTCATAAATCTCTAAAACACTGACCAATGCCTCATGCATGGTTTCTCTAAGTTTTTTGACAAAATCCCAATTGCATAAGTAATATCTGGCCTTGTACACTGCCCCAAATAATTCAAAGATCCAATAGCTGATCTATAATTATTCCTGGATTGAACCAACTCTAGATGCTCTTCATCCGTAGACTTTTCTAACCAAATGTTAGACTGCATTGGAGTACCAGACTCCTTTGCATCTTCTAAGCCATACTGCTTAAGTAGAGCTGACACATGATGGTTCTGATCCAACCTGATCCCATTCTTGCTCTTACTAACGTTCAATCCCAGCACCTGCTGTGCCAGACCAAGATCTTTTTGTTGGAATTTCTGTCATCTGCTTGTTCTGCCTGAATCTTTAGTGCATCTCAGTGTGACTCCTCACCCTTATTTTTCTTATCCCGCTCTTGAGTGTCTCTGCCCAGTGTGTACTCTATACTTTACTAGATTAGTTACTGTTCCAGTTGCACCTCTGACTTAGATCCTAGTGGCTACCCTGTCCTATGTTGTCCTCCAATCAGTGCGGACTCCAAGGCTTATCTTGAATACTTATTATTCATTATTACTATTATCATGTCAACCACTAGTCAGCCCTGCTTGTACCTAGTCTACTTAAAGCAGCCTGCTATCATGTGAATGAAAATCCATCAGTTCTGACTCACCTTGAACCAGAGTGCCCCCTTGAGTTTCCTCATTAGGCTCCTTGATCCGCCTGTCTCTGTGTCATCAGACTTTCTCACCTCCCTCTTCTGAACTTCTAAACCGGAGCAACTCTCTTAAGTTTTAACACTTTTATCTTGAACTCCTTTTTGAGTGTCTCCATGACTCTCTCCTTACCATTCCCAATAATTATAATGTCATCAACCCATACAAACAAAATTGCATCCTTTCTCACAAAGAGACAAGGATCATCCAAACTTATTTTGAAACCAATCTCTATCAGTTTCATGCTCATAGTATTATACCATGACCTAGCTTCTTGCTTCAATCTATACAGGGATCTACACAGCTTCAGGAAATACTCCCCTTTATCTGCTGAGAGGAAACTTCTCACACATATTTTCTTCATAGTGTCTGGCTTGGTCTTGACCAGCCATTCCTTGAAACCATCAGGAATTGACACATAAACAGTCTCTTCCTCTCCAAGTTTTGCATTCAAGTATGCAGTCACAAAATCAGCCTGTCTGATTTCTTCACCCAACTCCACTGCCAAAGCAATGATGTACCTGAAGGTGGACAGCCTTCAAGTTGGCAAGAAATTCTCCTGGTAATCAATACCCTCTCTATGTTTGAATCCCTGTGCAACGCATCTAGCCTTGAACCTCTTCAAAACTCCATTAGTATCAAACTTCTTTGTTAACACTAATCTAGACCCAACAATGGTCTTTCCTTTTGGAACTGAATCCCGCTTAACCACTTCAAACACACTATGATTCTCTAGAGAATCAAATTCCTCAAAAATAGCTGTCTTCCAATTGGCTCTCTCATCAGAATTCATAGCTTGGCCAAAGCTATTTGGGTTAACTCTATTACCCATTTCTGAACTCAACTGTAGAATCTCATTAAGCATACACTGTTCCTGAAGTTTATCTTCCTCATATTCCGCAGAAGCATAATGGGACTTCCATTCCCCATACCTATCAAAAGGAATTCTCATCCTGCCACTCCTTCTAACTGGAGGTGGAGGCTCATCAGGTTCTGATTCCACAGACTCCCCTGAAGTGGGTAATGAACCCTCCTGTGACACGTCCGCCACCTCAATATCATCACTAATGATATTCTCTCCAGCCTCTGCTGGGGAAATAGGCTCCAATGCTATTTCCTGCTGTGATTCCTGAACAGCACTAGGTTCACCCCTTTTGATTGGAAAGGTAATTTCTTCAAATTTTACATCCTTACTACGGATAACCTTTCTTGTCCCTGGACAATAAATCCTGTATGACTTACTTATTAAGTCATAGCCCACAAGTGCCCCTGTTCTGGCTCTAGGATCTAACTTTACAACCATCTCATTATGGTTGAAACTATAATACACCAAGCAACCAATTTTTCTTAGGTGTGATGTTTTGGGCTAAAACTTCCAAAACTGATAATGAGGACACTTCCCATTAAAACTTACAATATTGTGCAACAGACACACTGTGAAAACCAACTCAGCCAATAAAAACTTTGGTAGACCAGATTCAGCCATAATAGTTCTGACTTTGTCCAATAAAGTCCTATTCATCCTCTCAACTATTCCATTGTTTTGTGGAGTACTAGCAGTAGTAACTATATGAGTGATACCATAATCATTCAATAGTTTCTCAAAGTCTTTACTCACAAACTCAGCCCCTCCATCAGTAATAACCCTCTTGATCTCCCTCATCAAACCATTCTGTTTCCAGACATTGAAGATTACTTAAACCTCCTCTGTGGTTTGATCCTTTTATCTTATTGGTTTTACCCAAACAAAATTAGTTTCTGTATCAACCAAATTGATGAAGTATCTTGCCCCTCCAAGAGATGCTGGTGAAAATGGCCCTGCCAAATAAATGGAGAATTCCTCTCTAGGAACTTCTTTGTGGTCTCTACTCTTTGAGAACACATTCCTGGTCTTGGCCCCTAAGGTACAACTCTCACAGTTTCTTTCCTTTACCTTATGGCCACTTCTATTGTGAGCAACAGTGCTCAGAGCTGAAATCTTGAACAAGTCAGCACAGAGAAACTTATTCCGAACCTGTCCACTCAGGATAGTTCTCCCATTCAAATCAATAACAAACTTATCTTCTTTAAGATAACAAATCTGGAAACCCTTTTTCCAGAGCACTCCAAGAGACACAAGGTTACAAGGCAAATCTGGTAAATAGAACACTTTCTCAAAAATTATTTTGAAACCCATGTGATTTGCAAGAATAACTTTTCCAATCCCCTTAATCTGGATTGTTCTTCCTTTTTGGCAAATATTTAAAACACCATCAAAATCTCTAATTTTTGAAAACAAATTTGGCTCAAAAAACATGTGGTCTGTACAACCAGAATCAATCAAAACAAGAACATCATCCTTCAACAATCCTCCTGTAAGGAATGAAGAATTATCAGCCACTGATAAGTTCTAATTTTCAAGGTTAAGATTACATACTTCATAATCAATCAAGTCCATCTCTTTATCCTCTTCAATCTTAGCCTTCTTGTTGGGGACTTGTTCCACAACAGCTTGTTCCATTGAAACATCCACTGCCACCATAGCAAAATTTTCCATGGCAAGGTTGACCTCTTTGTATTCCTTTTCACTTTCCTCAGATTTCTTCCTCTTCTTGGCCTCCTTGAAATCCTTTGCATAGTGCCCCTTCTTCTGACAATTATAACACAAGACCTTTGATAAATGCTTTTTTGCCTTTGCCTTCTTTCCAGATTTTCCTGTCTTGCCCACCAGAGCAGTTCCTGTGCTCTCCTTCATCTTGAATTGAAGATCATCCTTTTCAATCCTTCTAAGAACATCCTCTTCTCTGGGAAGGGGATCCAACTGAGATATGATCCTGACCAAGGAGTCATATTCTTTTGGCAACTTTTGAAGAATTAAGAGTGACAAACACTCAGGATCCATGTTCACCCCAGATGACTTGAACTTAGCAATACTAGATCTAGCTTCCCCCACCGATTGTTTACAGTTTCCAAATTTCAACTTAAACAATCTATTGAAAGCAATCCCCTTTTGATGAACAGAGTCACCAGCATACTTTGACTTGAGCATTTTCCATAAAACACTCCCCTTCCTCTTCTGTTTCTCCAACAGAGTATCAGCAACCCATGTTAAATGATGCTCATCCAAGTGTCTAAGAATAAGATGATAGGCCTTCTGCTCCACCTCTGAACTGATCAAAGTATCATCTCCTTTCATAATATCCCCACAACAGATGTTATCCAACTCACTGTCCATGTCAGGGATTTAACCTCTATTGCTATACCTAGCTGTGGTTAAACCTGCAAAAGAATAAAGACAAACCAATATTTAAATTAGTTTTGACTTATATATTCCAAACAGAAACTTTAAAAGTTTACAGACTCGAATAATACCAAGGTATTATGAGTAAATAGCCACACCTTAAAACTTTATAATAGGTAAGGGGCCTTAGTCTTAAAGGAGTAAGACCAAAAGGAGCTTTGCTTATAAATAAGCTCACACCCTTTAAAGAGTAACACACAGGGGTTACTTATCCAAGTGAGACCTTCCACTCGAAATTGGAGTTGCCAGATAGGTTATTGATTGAATTTAATACTAAAGTTTGTAGCCCCAGTCAATCTTCTTCTTGAGATTAAGGTTAATGGGCTTGTTAAATCTTGCTTTTATTCTTGTTCAACTAATAATATATAATGGATGATGAAAGGGCTATAGGGTAAAGACCCTGCTCTTTTAAGGTAACAGGAGCCCTCAGGGGACTCTAGTAATCACCAGGGGAGTGTCAGGCTCTCCTTGGTTTCGTCCTCAAAGGCCCAAGACATCATTACATCATTCCCAATGGGTAATGAAGAACTAGTACCCATTGGGAAGGATTTTCAAGGTAAAGTTTTCATTTTACTTACTAAAAGGTTAATTACTGGGTCTTAGGACTTATAAAACACTCAGATGGACGGTATAGAAGCCTTAGATTCCATCATAATGATTATTTATATTTATTTAATGTAGCTCAATACCTTGGCAAATAATTTAATTTTAATTATAAGTATCTTAGCTCATACTATACACATAGAGTATGTATACTCTTTGCAATGTTTATTAAAAGGTTTACAGCCTACAGATGAACTCTGAACCCTCTGAGTGGACGCACTCAAGGCTCAGTGAAGTATATTAAAGCATTATTACATCCAAAAGGGGATAGTATTAAATAAGTAATTAATTTAGAATTATACTATACCAATAAGGGGTATATACTCTTGGCAATGCTACTAGAAGGTTCATAGCTTACAATTAAGTTCTAAAGCCTCTGAGGGAACGCTCTCAAGGCTCAGTAAGGTGTATTAAGTGTACAGAGGGAGTATTACTTATAATTACATCCCAAAGAGGGATAAGGTAAAAATTATGTAATTTAATTGTACAGAGTAGAGAGTATGGGTTAATATGATTACCATGGCTCCCAACTAATCCCTGAGCCTTCTGAGTGGACGCACTCAAGGCTCAGATTAGTATATTAAAGTATTAATGTATCCCAAAAGGGATAATATGTAATTAATTTATACAGTATAGAGAGTATGGGTTAGTATGATTACTGTAACTCCTTCCCAAAGAGAGGAAACACTTTGGGAACTTCTATATCAATCATTGGGACGCATCTGAGTCCTCATAACTTAATTTAAAGTTATATTGGGTCCTCTTCTTGATAATATTAATTATCAAGGTTTTAATTCCATAATCCATACTCATAAAACCATACTTATACAACATTATATAATATTATTAAGACTTAATATATAATTACAAAACTATTCAACATTTTCATTATTGTCTCCATTGTGGTTTGAACCAGTGACCTTGGTATCAGATACTGGGAAGTGAGCCTAGTACTTAGCCACTATACCAGCAGGACATATGAGTTTCCAGACATTTGGACAAGTCTAACTGTCTCATGGCTGACAGTCCATAAGGACATCCCAAGCATTATAGTTCTGACTATTCAAAACTAACTTGGTGGAGCTGGACTCTGGGATATAAGACATCTTCTTGGAAAACTTGAGGTCCTTGATGTTATCCAAAGTAAGTTATAAGGGTCTATCTTGCTTGGAAATAATGATGATGATGGTACTGATAATGTGTTAGAATTATGGCCAGCAATTAGCTTAGAAAAATGAGCAGTATTTAAAGCAAAAGAAATGCTGGACACTGGGTGTCAATATTTGCTAATGGCGCTCTCACAATGGGGCAATATGTTGGATGAATTTGATTGGAATGATGAATGAATGGATGGAAAAAAGCAGGGAGAAGAGCTCCTTAATTACAAAAGATTGGCCTCTTGTAAGACCATGATACAACAAGCCAAGAGGCAAATGTTCCTCCCCAAAAGAGCTCTACAGACTCTAATGGCCTTGTTACTTGCTTGGGACTACATCAGCCCGCATGGTGTCAGTTCCTGAACCCTTACAACCTGCCTATTCCGGTCCATTCCAGTGTTTCCACCGTTACGGGGCTGAACCAGCCCCTTGCTGTTCAATCCCCTTGGCTGGTTGTCCGTTACAACCAGCCATGATGACCTCATTACCTTGTTTACGGGCTGGTTGCCTCATGCAGCCAGCTCCTGGCCCCACAAATGGGCCAGGTGGGACCCAGGGCACACCTGGGTCCGGTCTCAGACTCAGATGGGGGGGTGTGACCAGCGGACATGCTGTCCCCCCCCTCTTTTTCTCAAATCCCTGGTGGGGGCAGTCAAATCCCCTCACCAGGGGCCCTGGGGGTCAATACCCTCAGGGCCTCTTCAAGTAAGTTGGCCTGGGAGGTGATCAAGTCCCCCCAGGCCCATTGCTCCTCCCCCTTGGTAAAGGGGGGGGGGAGAGCGCCCCTGCTCGGTCGCTTCACACGATTGATGGTGGAGGGGTGATGAATTCCCCCCACCTGCCGGTTGCTATACTTGCGGCCGGCGCGGCCACCTCCTTGGGAAAGGGGGTGGTCAGGTCCCCCCTGCCCTGACCAACCGCACTGTTGCGGTTGGTTGCTGGCTGGTTCAACCCAGCCAGCTCGCCCCCATCCTCCTTGCAACCGCCAGCAAGGGGAGGGGGAGCAAGCCAGGGCCGCAAGCCCCGACTCTGCGGCGCTGGTTGCCGTGCGCAACCAGCCGGGCCCGCGCGGGATCCCTCGGCTGCAAGATAGCCCTGCGTGGGCCGCCGGGCCCCACGTGGGCCATACCAAGGAACACAGGTGGCCCTGAACGGGCTGCGACACGGGTGGCCGCCCCTAGCGGGCCACCACAGGGGTGGCGGCCCCAATGGGCCGCCCCAAGCCCAAATTGTGAGAATTACATACTTTGGCGGGCCAGCCCGTCTGCCCAAGTATGTCCATAATAAAGTTTGGGCCTTTTTATGTCCAAATAAGCCTATCTGGCTTGGGTGGCCCATCCACCCTGGCAGGCCCGTGAGGGCCCGTGTCCCAAAAAACCATGAAAACGTGTTTTGGCGCCCAAATGCCCAAAACCAATAACACCCACATAGGCCCACATGGCCCACGTGATGTCCAATGGGCCGTGGAGGCCCATTTTTGCATCCCATTTGGATTACACACTCCTATGCACATTACCTGAGTGCATCCGCATTTTAACACACACCACACCACACCACACCACACCACACCACACCACACCAAACCACACCACACCACACCACACCACACCAAACCACACTACACCACACCACACCACACCACACCACACCACACCACACCACACCACACCACACCACACCACACCACACCACATCAAATCACACCACACCACATCACACCACACCACACCAAACCAAACCACACCACAAAAGATGGCACCATGTCTAAAAAAATCAACATGGACCAATTTTACTTTCAGATTGTGAGGCAATTTTTCAAAAGATTGCTTTTCTGGCTGGTAAAGATAATATTTCAAGACCCCATCCATCCACATTCCAATGATGCTTCCACTGATCCCATCCCCAGAGGAATTCAAGGGAAGAAACAGTAGGTAGTTAAAAGTTTATCCAAAGCTTTAGTTCCCCCATATAAAATCCTGAACTATCTTTTACAAACCTCTTCATCACATATCCATAAAAATCTCAATACCATATACAAAAAAGATCAAAAATTCAAAAAAATGGCATTGATGGCCACAAAACTTGTTGAAGCCCTTGTACTGGAGCTCTGCTACTCTTCACATTCCTAGAAAATGAACAATTTGGATTTTCAAATCAATTCTTTATTCATCCAACAACCTGATTCAGTGAAACTCCTCAAAACGTTCCCCACACTCATTAGGGTGTATCAGAGTTAAGAAAACTTGCCATTAAAAAATGGCGGGTTTCAAACCAAAACCACCATTTCAACCCTGCCATTAAAAATCCAAAAAACCCACTTATTTCACATCAGAGGTGTCAGAGTTATCTGGAAATAAGTTGGTTTTTTCAAATAAAGTATTTGAAGGCTTCCACCACCTTTCAATGTCATCCACCCCTGGCTTTTAACCTCCTTCTACCTCCAACCTCATTGTAAATTTTTTACCTCTAGCCTCATCATAAAAAGATTCACCACTCTCATCACTTTATTACTCTCATCATCACTCTCATCAATTGATCACCCTCATCACTTGATCACTCACCACTTTATTGCTCTCATTGCTTCATTGCTCTCATCACTTTGTTTCTGTCATTGCTTCATCAATCTCATTGCTTCATTGCTCTCATAACTTCATTGGTTTCATTGCTTCATCAATCTCATCACTCTACCTCCAACAAGAACTTGTACCTCCAACCTCATCCAAAGAATCCATCATTTTTTTATTGCTCTTTTCACTTTATCGCTCTCATCACTTCATATCTCTCATCACTTTATCCCTCCCATCAAATTATTGCCCTTACTCTTTCCAAATGGCCATTCAGAAAACCTCCCCCCGCAATTCAACACAAAATTGCAACACGCCAAAGCAAAAATTTCCAAGGAACTCCACAAAAAACAATCCTCCCCCATCCCCTTCCAAGGGCTCAAACAATCCTCCCCCATCAGCTTTCAAGGGCTCAAGTCAGCTCAAGAGAGCTGATCACATCATCCTGGTCAACTGGATCAAAATTCCCTTGAACTATGATGCCTGCTTTGGATTGTACAATAAAACATGTGTTGGCCAACCTCCATCCTCTAAGTTCAATGGTTATCTCCTGATGGCCAATGAACTCAAGAAAAAAAAAAAGGTAGGCTGGATCTTTCATCCAAACAGATGAGGGAGCAATTCAAGAATTATTGAGCCAAGTACAAAAAGGCCCACTCCATGTCAATCTCCACTGGCTTTGGTATCACCAACTCTGACAAAGCCAAGGGAATCAACTTGGTGGTTGATAAGTTGGACTCCATTTTTCCTTTTTATATTCAAATGAATGAAATCTTTGGAAGGAAGGCCAACATCACCCCCCTAGCTGCTTTTGATGCCCAAAAATCCAATTCAGTTGACCCTGAGGGCTTGGCTGGGGATGCTCAGCCTAGCAATGGTGATCCCAAATAAACCTATGAATGGCCCCCATCCAATGCGGAGGAGGATATTCAAAAGCCATCAGCTCCAATCATGTCTACTTCAACATTGATTGAGGAGTCAAACCATACCTTGGACCCCTCCCCTCCTTCTTTGAATTGCTCTCTTCCTCTGTTAGCAGATCTCATCAACCTTGCTGATGCAGAACAAGATACTCCTCAGTCTTCATTACCCTCAACATTGGTTCAAGTAAGGAACCAAGCTCTTTTCTATTCCGTCTGGTTAATCCTGAATGATTTAGATTGTAAAAAAACAGGCTCATTCATTTTAGAATTTCCAAAAAATCAAGCCAATGGGGCCTCCAAGATTGCCTTCAAACACTAGTGACAAATTTCAGACTCAAACCGCCTCTGCCAAGGGTAAGCAAAAGGCCTCCAATTCCATCAATATCAACCCCAAAAGTCAACAAAAGAGGAGAAAGACTTCCAATTTTTAAGGCTTTGAAGAAATCATGGAGAAGAAAGATTCATGTAAGTCCATTGGTTGACCTTGCTTTCAAAATCATGCTCATTTCTTTTACCCTGCAAAAAACAGTCAAATCACAAATTGAATCCAAAAAACTTGAGTTTGAAAAGCAAAAGTGGGATTGTCAACTGGCCATGGATGTTCAAAAGCAGAAAGCCAAGATTTTTTCTCATCAACAAAAATGGGATGCTGAGTGGAAGTTGAAACAGGCTCAGCTAGAATTTCAAAAAGAGGAAAAGAAGAAGGATCAACAGCAAGCACAACTGGAAAAGGAGAGGGAACAACTTGCAACCAAAAAAAAAAGGATCAGGTAGCAGTAGCCTTGGCTTGCATTGTTAGCAGTAGAAAAGTAGATGAAATACAGCAGATAATTCAAATGCTGGGCTTGTAAATATTTTTGCATGGGTGAAAGAGAAACAAAAAAATTATTTTTGATTACAATGTTTGAGAGTATTCTAAACCCCACCAACCTGCAATTTTTTTTTTATTTATATTTTTTTTCTAAAGTAAATTTGGCCTTTATTCAAGTACCTACAAGTGTTTCTAGTTGTTTCATTAATTTGAAGTGACATGGCCATTCTGGTATGAATTGCTGTGTCCACAGCAGGAAAGGTAAAGTGCTTGTACTTATTAGCTGCCCAAACCATTTTGACTTTACCTTTTTGCTTGAAATCAATTCCAAAGCCAAGGTCAGGAAAAACAAATTGGCCATCCAATACTTGATATTTGTCTGTATTTTCCATGAGTGAACCATTTGATTTCTTGGTTGGAACCATGATTAAAAAGGAGTAGCCAGAGATTTTGCCTTTGTCAATATGAGGAGAGTTGTAAAAAGAATTGGAGGTGAAAGTGATGTTGGGGATAAATCAAAAGGTGTAGGCTTGGAACCAAATTCCAACAAAGAGAAAGAGGGGATGTTGTTTTCCTTCATGGAATCATGGTCTGCTTCAAAGTAGAGTTTGGCCATATTGCAAAACATTTTTCCTAGAATTTGGGATACTTTGTCAGCCTTAAGGTTGAGGAAAGCATACTATTGATGAGAAGATCTAATGGATGATTTCTTCACATAACATCCAAATGACTCTGAAGGGTGAATTGATTTTTGCCATCCCAATGCCCACATTTTTCCACCCCAAGATCTTGAAGGACCAACCGGGTTGACAAATGTTTTTGACTGGTGAAGGAAAGTTGTCACAAAGTTGATTTCCTTCTTGTCTTGGTCAGAAAGTTTCTCCAATGGTACAAATATGATTATTGAAACCACGGCTTGATGATCAGATTGATTGAGGACAATTATTTTTCCACGGTGGAAGAAATGGAACCATTTGATTGTTTTTTTTGCTTGATCAAACTCTTCCTGGGTTGGTTTTTGACTATTATTTTTCTTTTCTTCAAAAATTGAAGGGTACAGATCCAAAGGACGCGGTTTCTGACCCAAACAGGCCACCTTTTCATTAATACATTACTCAGAAACCTTGAAATATTTTTGAATCTCTCATTTGATTCCTCTTTTGGCAAGCAGCCCTACTCTTCCCACCTCTCTGTATGTTTTTCAAGCCATCTCCTTCCATCTTGTTCACTCCCAATCCTATACTTAGATTGGGGTGAGGAACAATAATAGATTTGGATGTTTGTGTAACATTTTGAGGGGGTGGGAGAAGAATTGGACGTTCACCAATAGCGGTTGAGGGATTGAAAAAAAAAACCAAAACAAAAAAAAGTCAGTCAAATGGGAATCATTGGTGAAAAAAGATTGGATCAAAGAAAATGAAACCAAAGCTTGAATTGATCCCAAGTTCACCAGAAGTGGGATCACAAAAAAAAAAACTGTACCCCCCCCCCAAAAAAAAAGAAAATCATGATATCACCGCCCAAAAAAAAAATAAAAAAAAAATTACAGGGTGTGAGGGAATCGGGCTGGCCCTTTGGGTTGGGCTTGGGTTGGGTTTTGTGTTAGGCCAAGTGACAGAAGGAGGGGGGGCTGGCCATTGGTGGTTGAGGGGGGAGGGGGGCCGGACCAGTGGAGGGAGGTGGGGGGGGGCCGGTGGGGGGGGCCGGGTGGGCAGATAGAGCTTCCGGGAGGCCAAGGGTGGTGGGGGGGCCAGGCCAGAAGAGGGAGCCCCCAGGGGTTGGCCAAGGGAGGTGGGGGGCTGCAAGCAAGGGCGGTGGGCGGGTCAAGGCTGGTGGGGGGGCAGGGCCGGCAGAGGGAGCCGCCGGGGGGCTGGCCAAGGGGGGCCATGGGCGGTGGGGGGGCTGGGCTGACAGAGGGAGCCGCCGGGGGGGCTGCAAGCAAGGGCGGTGGGGGGCCAGGCCAGCAAAGGGAGTTGGGGGGCTGCAAGCAAGTGCGGTGGGGGGGCCAACGGTAGTGGGGTGGCCAAGGGCGGTGGGGGGAGCCCGGTGGAGGGGCCGGGCCGACAGAGGGAGGTGGGGGGTGCAAGCAAGGGTGGTGGGAGGTGGGGGGGTGGGCTGCCAAGCAAGGGTGGTGGGGCCGGCCAAGGGAGGTGGGGGGGGGGCTGCTGAGCAAGGGTGGTGGGGCTGACCAAAGCAAGGGTGGTGGGGGGGGGGAGAGGGGGGGGCATTAGTGGGGAGTAAGGGAGAGGGGGTGAGGGGGGTGGGGAAAGGGTGATGAGCTGGAGGGCAAGGGAGCTTACCTGAGGAAAGATTCAAGGAGTTGGGGGGACCTAAAAGTGGGTGGAGAGTTGTATCAGCATCCAATGATGGGGATTATGAGGAGGAGGAGGAGGAGGAGGAGGAGGAGGAGGAGGAGGAGGAGGAGGAGGAGGAGGAGGTGCAGGAGCTTACCAGGGGGGGAAGGAGTGGTGGGTGAGGTGGAGATTGGACTGGTGGTGGGTGAGGAGGAGAGTGGACCGGTGGTTTGGTGGGGGGAGGTGGGTGGTTTGGAAGTTTTTGTTCTGTTTTTATCCAAGTCCACCAAAAAAAAAAAAAATCAAGTCAGCCTTGGATTCTTGGTTGAACAAATAAAACCAAAAAAGATATTTCACCTATTTAAAAACAAAAAGCTGCACATCAAAGTGAGAAAGTTTGAGGGGTAGAGCTGCTCTCTCATGGCCAAAGATGAGGTAGAAGATGAAATGGAAATGACTTGAGGAGGATAAGGAATATCATCTTCAAATATTTTGTCCCATTCATCTTTGATGTCAGCCAAAAGATTGTGAAGGATTACACAAGTGTTGTGATTCCAGATCAGTCAAGCCTTCATCTTTTACAGTTTCTTTCTTTCTATTTCTTTTGTTTCTTATTCTCTTTACCTATTTTCCTTTTCTATTTTATTTTCTTATTTATATTTTCATAATTGTCTGGGTGACTGCAAATGAGTGTGAGGTTGCACGCGGTTCATATTCAATAGGCATATTCATTATTATCTACATTCATTATCACCTCTCAACCTGCACTAGTTTATAACACTCTTGAAATCAAGGATCAAGAGGAGGAAGGAAAAATTTTCAACTCTTTCATTTAAAAAACTTGAGCTCTTCAAATCTCAAATCATTCAATTAACAATTCAAACATATGAAGGCTTCATGGAAGATTGACCAATAACAAGGATTTCAGGCCAATTTGGTGCGATCACTATCATTTGTGTTCTACTCTCACTTACTGAATCAAAACCTCAACCCAGTTATCAGTACAGGTATCATTACTAGGCTCATTTGAAAAGTTATCACCACTTTGCTTGATCTCAATCCATTTCTTTATCATCTGTTATCTGGGTAGGAACTCTCACACTTTCATGATCTTGATTTCCTTGTTCTAATGATCCTTTTTATTATGTATCAGCTCCTTGGTTTTTATAAGACAAAGAAATTCAAAACCTATGATGATTAACAGTCAAAGGCGTTTCAAAAAAAAAAAAAAAAAAAAAAAAAACTACAAACTATCCATCTACAACAGTTGAATCTTTGAACCAAGGAGCTCAAAATGTCTGAATCAATGATGGCCACCATACTCAAGACAGCTATTGAAGCCATTCCACTGCTTACCATGGACAACTTTTTGATCTGGCGTAATCTAGTTGTCAACATGATAGATTTGCAGGAAGATCTTTTTGACAAACTTACAAAGAATAATACAGACTTGAATGGAACTCCAATTGGGCTGAATAAAGTGGAAAACGTTTGAATCAGAACCATCCTAACTTCCAAGCTGGACACCTCCATACAAGCTAACATCATCACTCCTGAAAATGAAAAAGACGCACATATGATCTTGGCCAATATCAATAACTACTTTGCTTCCAACCATGCATCAAATTGAGCGAGAGTCTTCAAGGAGTTTCTTAGAACACCATTCAACTCCAAGAACATAATTGGGTTTATTACCAAGACCAAAACCTCCATCTCAAGGCTTCACAAAGTAGGTATAGATCTACCGGTCAATATAATTGCGTATCTTATACTTGAGAAACTTCCATCATCAATGGACACAGTGGTGCAACAGATTACGCATTCAGACAAAAAGGTTACCCCCAATAATGTTCTTGACCATTTAAGATTGTTTCACAACAATCTTTTTCTTGGGAGTGGTTTGGCTAACACTAAGGTAGAGTCCAATAACACCTTCTCCTTCTTTAATAAGGATGTCAAGCCTTGTGAAACCAATTGGCATAACCCTAGGGCAGCGCATCCAGAAGGCCGCTTTTGGAAGATCTATCCTCAACTTAGACCAATCTTTCCCAATAAAAAGAAAAACAATACCAATGAAGTCAAGCAGGGAGGTCCAAATGTCAGGACTTTTCACTCCAGTCTCTCACATTCAAGCACTCAAGCCTTTGTCATAGACTCTGGATCCTCAATGCACATGGTATCTGATATCTCATTCTTTGATAAATTGGATCAATCAATAACTGGATCTATCATGACCAGTTCAGGTGTTGACAGTCTCAAATACACTGGAAAAGACACGGTTGCACTCAGGGACAACATGGACAGACAGCTACACTATCTGATGTTCTGTACACCCCCAATTCCACCGCTAATCTGTTGTCTTTTCAATTGCTACTGTTGGAATGTTTTGAAGTTTCCCTACTTGTAGATAAAGTTCTTCTTAATAAAGGTAGTTGGTTGGTTTCTGGCCGCTATGATTGCAATATACCCATTCTAAAGTTTTATCACAACACGTCCAGTCTTTCCTCTCATCTTAGTCAGGAGGAAACTATTCATAAGTCTCTTGGTCATGCCAGTTATCATTGCATCAGACAGAAGCTGGGGATTAAAATATCTAAGCCAAAGGAATGCAAGGCCTGTGCTGTTAGCAAGATCACTCAATCTTCTTTCTCTTGTAAGCATCAGAAAGCAGAAAGGCCTTTTCAAGAACTTCACTGTGATCTGATAGGTCCAATAAATCTCAGAAGTCTCAATCACGACTCCTATATATTAACTATAGTGGACAGCTGCACAAGATTTGTAGTGGCGATACCAATCAAAAACAATACTGAGGTCAGCTCCACTCTTCAATTTCTGATTAACATGGAATCAAAAAGATTTGGTCATAGTCCCATGATTCTGAACTCTGAAAGAGGGACAGAGGTTGTCAATGAGTCAATGAAAGATTTCTGCACAAAAAATAACATCAAACAAACCTTCTCCAATCCGTATACTCCAAAACAAAACGCTTTGGATGAATGGTATAATTGGACTATCCTCAAGGCTCTGAGAATGGTTCTTTTTGACTCAAAACTTCCTACCAAGTATTGGAGCATTATACTCAAAGTCTGCGTACTCACAATCAACCAATTTCCATCCCACAAATCAAAAAAATCCCCCTACGAGCTGTGTAAAGGACAAAAACTACCTCTGAGCTATTTCTTTCCCATTGGAAGTCCTCTTACATACATTCTAGGAAAAAAGGGATCATTTAAGAAGCTTGAAACCAGAGGTTCCTTTGGGTGACTAGTTGGGTACAACAACAACTTGCACTCTTACAAGGTACTCACCAAAGATAATTGCATTGTGGACACCAAGAGTATAGAAATATTGGACTTTGATGAAACTATCAATCACTCAGACGGCGTCAATGACTTTGATATTGTGGATCATGACAAAGTGGATGTTCTCTATGACACTCTGATGCGTCCTCAAGCACTGATGTCATTGAATTTGTTTCCCCAACTACAGTAGGGGTTGAGTCAGACTCCTTGTCTTCAGTCGCTCCCAGCCAGTCTGAGCCTCCTTTGACTGTCTCTCTTGCTATTGATGAAGCACATAGCTCTTTGTTGCCTTTTGTGTCTGTGGAATGGCCTGGTGAAGACAGATCAAAAACCCAGAATCAGTACAATCTCAGGGTCTGTTTGGAGAAGGTTAAGCCAAAACAATACTCACATTCTTCTTGCATAACAAAGGAACCGTCAGAATTGCTGGATTCTTGGGGAATAGAGTTGCAGGATATTGAAAATAAGGAGGTTTGGGAGGATTTTGATCAAACTCCTAACCACTGGCTCAGAACTATGTGGGTCAATAGGGTAAAACCTGCAACAAACTCATCACCAGAAAAGAAAAAATTGTGACTATGCATCATGGGGAACTTACAGATACCAGAGATTGACTTCAATGACACCTTTGCCCCCACTGGCAAATTCACCACTCTTCTTCTTCTGCTCATCTTGGTTTTACATCAGAAGCTTTGGATTTGGAAGTATGATGTTAAAGCCTCATTTCTATTTGCTCCTCTTGATGAAGCTATCTACATACTACAACCAGAAGGGTTCAATTGGACATCTAAGTTTCTGAAGCTCAGGAAGACGCTGTAAGGTTTGAGGCAGGCACCGGAAAACTGGTTTAGGACTCTAACGGGTTGGCTGGAATCAATTGGTTACAGGGAGTCAACTTCTGATCCTTGTCTATAAATTCATGAACTCAAGAACTCATCCCTATTCTTTCAAGTGGACAATCTGGTAGTACTTGGTGAGGTCGATTGGTTCGAAGATTTTTTTCTTCAAACATTCCCTAGATCCTCCGCTCACAAACCGGATACCGTACTTGGGATGGAGGTGAAACTGACTGAAGAGGGCCTGAAACTTCACCAGCAGTCTTTAATCAATGAGACTTTAGATGAGCTGGGTTTAAGCTCATTTTGGTCAGTTCTTACTCCTCTTACACCTGGACTGCAACTAACAGCGGCCACGGATGAAGATGCCGCAGAATTCTGCAAACTAGGCATCAATTTTTGGATATTCACAGGAATACTCAATCATCTTTCCTGAAGAACAAGACCTGATCTGTCAGTGGCGGCGTCCTTGCTCTCAAGTTTCAATCAAAAGCCAGGTCTCACACACTTGAAGGAGCTACTTCATGTGTGGAAGTACTTGTTGGGGACAGTAAATCTTTCTTTAACCCTCCATCCCACTGACAATGATGGCAGTTTAACGGTTTTTTTGGATGCTACTTGGGCCAACAACCCCAAAACTTGGCTTTTGCAGTACGGCTACATTGTCAACTGGTTGTCTTTTCCAGTGGCATGGAAAAGCAGGAAGCAATCTAATATAACGCTTTCAACAATGGAAGCAGAATTGAACGCACTTATCAATAGTGCTCAGGAGGGACTGTGGATTAAATCAATGCTGGGGGAACTCTGGAGGAAAGCACCGGCACCGAAAACATTCCTCATTGACAACAAGGGCCTTTTGGACAAAATTAGGCACTTTGGATCAAAATCCAAAACTAAACATATTGATATGAAGCTGAAGTGGTTTTGGGAGCTTTACAATGACCGCTTGGTAACTGTGAGATTGATCTCCTCAAACAAAATCGTAGCAGACGCATTGTCAAAAGGCTCCAGTTGGAAGATGTTGAATTTACTTATAGCAAATTGTTTTGGGTGAACCAGGATTCACACCAAATTATG
Source organism: Puccinia polysora (assembly GCA_025617555.3). Classification (NCBI taxonomy): domain Eukaryota; kingdom Fungi; phylum Basidiomycota; class Pucciniomycetes; order Pucciniales; family Pucciniaceae; genus Puccinia; species Puccinia polysora. The sequence goes on along the minus strand of CM062617.1, from coordinate 21,732,169 downwards.
GGGGGATGTTGTCATTCCAGATCACTCAAGCCTTCATCTTTTACAGTTTCTTTTTTTCTATTTCTTTTGTTTCTTATTCTCTTTACCTATTTTCCTTTTCTATTTTATTTTCTTATTTATATTTTCATAATAGTCTGGGTGACCGCAAATGAGTGTGAGGTTGCGCGCAGTATGGTGACCAAATCTGGACACCCTGGGCCAGATGCGGAAAATTCAAAATTTTTTTACAATTCTTTTATTTATGTGTCATTCAAAAAAAAAAAAAAAATCAGAATTTTTTTTTGTATCAGTATCACTCCTCCGATTCCCTCATCCTTCCAAGTCTTCCCCTTTCCCAGTGGTTTAGGACAGGCCTCTCTTGGTCTCATCGTCCAGGCATTGCGTTTGATCCCTTCTCTCTCTGTTCCCCCCTTCCTTTTGGCCAAACGCGCGGGCCAAGACCCGCTTGGCCCAAGATCTCATCTCCAAACTTCATCCTCAATCCGCTTCAACCCTGAAACTCAGCCTCTGAAGCCTTGTTGGCGACCATTACCCCCTCTTCAACTTCTTTGATTGACTAACTCCAACTACCAAAATTGAACCTCAAGATGTCCATTGTTGGCGGACTCGTCACCCATGGTACCAAGATCCTGACCAAGCACACAATTGATTCATCTAGGAACTTCTCAAGAGCCCCCTCAACAATCCTCTCCAAGATACTGTGCAATTATTCTTGTTTGAATTATGCGGCCAATGATTATCTCTTTCATTAAATCAAGACCAATGATTTTGTCTTCATGGCCATGTCTGAAGAATCCCTTGGTTGGAAAATCCCATTTAATTTCTTGGCCAAATTACAGCGCAAGTTCTTCCATGCTTTTTCTCGCTCCAATATGCCTTCTACACCTCCTTACGGACTAGCGTCATTCAACCCAGAGCTCGTCTGTCTCTTGACGGCGTACAACCTCCAAGCAACCAATTCAACTCAGTCTCAGTATCCCTCAACGTCGAATTAACAGATCCATACCGCCCGCTCTGAGCTGGCCAATGTCAATGATATCATGATAAAGAATGTTGTAGAGATCCTCAATCAAGGAGAGCAAATTGAACTGTTACTCAATAAGACCAAAAACCTTAGCGCCCAATTGAGCGCCTTTCAAAAACAGAGCCAGGTCTTACGGAGGAAGATGTGGTGGAAAAACACTTGCATGATTGCTTTGAGTGCCGTGATGGTTGTCATGGGTGAAATTTGTCTTGCCACCATCAATGTTGTCATCCCTTCTAGCCTTGCCAATTGACACCAAGAAACTCAACCCACTCTCAAGCAGATCCATTGATCCAGTCCTGACCAAAGGCCATCCACCTGTCAGAAGACTGGCTCAAACTCTCACACCAAACCCCAGCTACACTTGCAGTCATCCTCATCAATCCTTCAAACGTACCAAAACCATCCAATTGATTAGATCATCCACTTCATCACTCACCTCCCACCCCTTCTGTCTTTGGGTGGGGGTGGGAAAGCGTTGTCTACCGCCCGCGGAAATCCACAGGCAGTCTGGTTCATTTCTTTTCACACCCCTTCCGCCTTTGGGTGAGGGGTGGGTGATCCCGGTGTTGTCGCGCCCGCCTGTCCGCGGACAGACGCAAGAGATGGTGAAGGGATGAGAAGGATCCCACCCCAGTCAGGGAGGCCAGATTTCCACTGGCCTGCGTGATCAATTTTTCTGATCATCTGAAATCTGAGAAAAAAAAAATCCGCTCTATTTGTAGAATCCTTTATACATAGTCTAACAGGACCTCCTGCCCATATAAGGAGGGGATCTCCCCTGCCTTTTGGGAGGGGAATCATAGGGACCTTATTGGAGGAACATCATCATTATCACCTTGAGATACATTATCTGTGGGGTCCCATTCCCCTTTATCTGAGACTAAAATTTGGGTATAACCATGATTTCCCCTTGATCCTTGAGCCTCCATACTCAAAACTCTGATCCTTGATCTTTATCACCAACCAATAGCTTTGCTGGTTAAAGAAGAATTAGACTGTTTGAATTCTTGAGTGTGTAACACCACTCCTGATCCCTTTATCCGTCCATACTGGTCCTGATCATCCTTTGATTATCTTTCTGGAACCAGTCACGTTTGACTGAAGAGGTTTTATTAAGCTTAAAACCTAGAGTGTTAAACCTCCCTTCATTTCTTTTGAAGTTGAATTCCGCCATGCTACTCTTGAGTCCCTTGAGAAGTTTTGGTTTATCCTTGTTTGAATGGGTTATTGTTTTTGCTTCTAGGGCTTCTTGAAACAATTAGCTTTGTCTTGTGCAGCCACCCACAGTTATCTGGTACCATTCAAGCGCTTGATTGCTGAGAGTTGGGCAGGTTCATTGAGAACCTGGAGGTTGTTTGGGATTGAGTTCATCTTTCCTAAGCTTCTGCTGACGACCAGAGCTATTAGCTTGTGGGTGTTGTCACTTACAATTGCCTTGTCTTGTTGAACTCTGAACAATCCTTGACTTCTTCTATTCAAGTTTTCCCTGGCATCATCTTGTCTCAGATAGTGTTGTTTACCCAGCTACCAACTACTATCATCTTTATCCTCTTACTTTTGGTCCCTCGTTTTCCAGGTTCTGGAATTTGATCTCAGTTACATTTAAATATTTTTGTAACACTCAGGAGGGCAGCCTAAACAGAATCTTTCCCCTCCAAAGAACTTCCACGGCCTAGCACCGTTTGGAGTCTTACAGAGGTTCATATTAAATAGGTATGATCATTATCATCTACATTCATTATCACCTCTCAACCCGCACTAGTTTATAACACTCTCAAACTCAAGGATCAAGAGGAGGAAGGGAAAATTTTCAACTCTTTCATTTACAAAACTCGAGCTCTTCAAATCTCAAATCATTCAATTAACAATTCAAACATATGAAGGCTTCATGGAAGATTGAACAATAACGAGGAGTTCAGGCTAATTGGATGCAATCACTATTATTTGTGTTCTACTCTCACTTACTGAATCAGACATCAACCCAGTTATCAGTACAGGTATCATTACTAGGCTCATTTGAAAAGTTATCACCACTTTGCTTGATCTCAATCCATTTCTTTATCATTTGTTATCTGGCTAGGAACTCTCAAACTTTCGTGATCTTGATTTCCTTGTTCTAATGATCCTTGTTATTATTTATCAGTTCCTTGGTTTTTATAAGACAAAGAAATTGAAAACCTATCAACAAGTGATAATCCAGTTTATGAGGAAATTCATGTCTTTGGGGTTTTGAAGCTGGTTTTGCATTTCCCTTAAGCTGGCCCATCTTCCTTTCAGGAATCCTATGGCATGCTCAATCAGAACTTGTGATTGGGCAAGATGATAGTTGAAATCAGTTTTTTCTTGATTGTTGGACAAACCATTCCGGTATGCTGGAGCCACATATTTCCCACTAGCATAAGCTGAATCAGCCAAAAGGTATTGATTGTGGTCAAAGTAGTTCTCTTGTTTCTGGAAAATCCGCATCCAATTGAACACGTATGAATCATGACAAGAACCTTGAAAGCCAGCATGGAGGGATATGAACTTCTTGTTGTTATCACAAACAAGTTTTAGTGAAACAGAGTATCTAAAAAAACAGACAAAACATATTTGGTCAGTGTGTGATCAACGGTGTTATCAAAGTTTTTGCAAAAGATATGAATCAATTGCCTTTTTTCCCAATCAAAATAGTTGTTGCCATCTAGCTTGGGTTTTTGACTCAAGGGGATTGTGGTTCCATCAAAAAAACCAATGCAACCAGGAAATAATTTGGTTTCCATAACTTGAGATATCTCCTTGCGTTCTTCTTTTGTTTTCCAAGAAATGACTGAGCAATGGAAAGATAGGATGGCAAGCATGACTCTTTGGGTGTATGAGTAAATAGTTCCATATCCAACTGAGAATATATTTTCTAATTGATGAATTTCTACTCCATTTCCATTTGATCCCAATCTACAAAGAGCAACAGCCAGTTGAATATCTGGATTGCATCAAGGATTCCAAGAATTTTTCTGGAAGATGTGGTGGTCTTCAATCATCTCCAAAATTTTCATGAATGAAGGCAATAGAGTTTGGAACAGTTTCTGGAAGCTTAGGTTGTGGAGGAGATGAAGCTTTTGCCTTTCATACATAGGGTTTTGGAGAGTTTGTCTTCTTGGAACCATGTATTGCTTTTGTAATAGAGCATTCAAAGCCAACCAAGTTGATTCAAAATTGGAGTCTGAATAAGAGTCTGAATGGCAGTCAAATACTAACAAAAGTTCAGTCAGCTTTTTTGCATTTTCAACTTGCTGCCAAGAAGTTTGATGGGACATGTTGAGAAAGATTGTGATTTGATGCGGGGTGATGAGATGATGATGGGATTTGTGTGAAGATGGAGATGTGAAGCAATAGAGATGTGAAGCAATAGAGATGTGAAGTGATGGAGATGTGAAGCAAAGAATATGAGACCTGTGTGATGTGATGGAGATGGGACCAATATGGATTTGCTGATGTGGATGGGTGTTTCAGATGTGATGGATGGTGGATGGATGATGATGCACAAATGGTGGGTTTAATGGTGGGTTTGATGTTTGAAACTGGCCATTTTCATGAAACCCGCCATTTTTAAATACACCAGTTAGGGGGTATGTGTTTTTCAGAAACCCGCCATTAAAAATGGCAGGTTTGGTAAAAAGAAATGGCGGTTTTCTGATGGTGTGTTTGCTAACTCTGATATGCCCTATTATGGTGGACTGTAAATACATACAAAACAAGTTTGGAATTCCTCTTCATCATATTATTGGGGTAAACAATTTTCCAAAAAGTTTATCAGTTGCCTTTTGTTTTTTATCTAAAAATAAAAGCCAGAACTATTAATGGGGCCTGCCTCAGCTTCAGGGAATCTTGGAAGATATAGAACCCAGTGTGATTGTTACAAAGAAGGAACAAGCAGTTATCAGTTAGATTAAAAAATCTTTCCCCTCCAGCCATCATCTTCTCTGTCTCTGGCACATGTTAAAAATATTCAAACCCATTGCAGGAAGCAATTCAAATCCAATGATGAATGGAAGCCTTTCCAGAAAAAATGGCATTAGTTTCTTCTACCACTTGCATCAACTGTTATCAATTTTCTTACATGGGTATACCATGTATTCACAAAGTCAAATTGGCTATCCCAAATGGTGAACTCTTCAGACTTGCAGGTTTTCATCATCAATGGAATGTCAAATCCCCCTTCTCAGTGAATTTTTTTCTTCTTTTCTTCTTTTTGGATTTAATATAAAATAAATTATTTCCTGATTTATTTTGATGTTTAATTCTCCTCTTAACTATGAACCCTGATTCAACTGAAGAATCAGAAACTGTTGATGTTCCAACCAAATTCAGTAATGAAAACCTATATCTCACTGAAATGTTTGAATAATTCAGAAATTTGCCACCTGGATAACAAAAATATTGTCTGGGTGAAAGGAAGAAGCTATACAGTGGAAAATATTGACTTAATCTGATTGAAGAGCTCAATTCCACTCAAAAATCCAAAGTAAGAGGAAGGATCAAAGGAGCAGCCAATAATTTCAAAAAGATAACTCAGCCCTCAATTAAAAGAGATCCATCTGGTTTTGAATACTTAGAAGAACCAAAGAGGAGAAGGAAGCCAAAGAATAAATCCAAAGAAAATTAATATTTCAGTCACCATTTTTTGAAAAAAAAAATATCAACTTTCATAATTAATATTTTTTTTCCAGGTTTTCAAGTTTTGAGAAAATGGAAGTCCACAAAGCAAAATGGTAAGGTAAAGAAGAAGGAGAAATAATAGTAACAGGTGATTGTATATCTATACTTATTGTTTCTGCAATTTATTCTTTTTTAATGATTCCTTGTCATTTTTTTAACATAGGGAAAATTTCTGGCTGAAGAGGAATATTCAGAACATGAAGAGGTGCCAGATTTCAATAAGTGGAAGTTTCAGAAGGTGAATAGAATCCATGTTTGGAATTCATTGAGATTGTGAGCTTTCATTTGGTTTCATTTTTTCTCATTTTGTGGAAATTGGTTTTCATTCATTTATTCATTCAAACATTTATCAGATGTCTGAAACCAATTTGAATAATTTGGGTGCTTCTCTTGAATAAAATCCTGTGACAAAAATAAAGTGACAAAATTTATCCAATGGAGATTTTGATGCTCCCTACCATGCTCCTTGAAGGAAGGTATTAGAAAAAACAGCAACAACCAGGATTCAGAAAGTGATTACATATGATAATTTCTCATTTTTTCACTTTTTCTGATTCTTTTGGGGTTTTCCCCTAGGTTTCTGCACATTATCTTATTCTTCTTCAGGAATATTTGAGCAATTCTCAATTGAAGAACTGAACTGTTTCTTTAGATTTTATTTTATTTTTTTTAAAAAAAATTGGTTTTTGGTTTTCATTTGGGTGATGATAAATTCACAACTTCCAGTTATGTGGGAGTTCTTTGGGGCCCCACACAACCTGTGGGAGTTGTGTAGGGCCCTACATGACCCAATCAACACGTGGGGGCCCATACACTACTCCAAAGGGTTGTTCCAAACATGCGCAACCCCTGGGGGGCATATACCCCCGTGATGGACATTTTTGATTTTTGTACCCCCTTACACAACCATTTGGTCCTGTTCACGGGTTTAAAAAACCCCCTCAGGTTAGTGCAAGAATTTTCTTATTTTGATTTCATTTTATATTTTATATTTTTTATTTTATATTTTATACTTGATATTTTATATTTTATATTTTATATTTTATATTTTATATTTTATATTTTATATTTTATATTTTATATTTTATATTTTATATTTTATATTTTATATTTCATATTTTATATTTTATATTTTATATTTTATATTTTATATTTTATATTTTATATTTTATATTTTATATTTTATATTTTATATTTAATATTTAATATTTAATATTTAATATTTTATATTTTATATTTTATATTTTATATTTTATATTTTATATTTTATATTTTATATTTTATATTTTATATTTTATATTTTATATTTTATATTTTATGTTTTATATTTTATATTTTATATTTTATATTTTATATTTTATATTTAATATTTTATATTTTTTATTTTATTATTTATATTTTGTATTTTACATTCTATATTTTATATTTTATATTTTATATTTTATATTTCATATTTCATATTTTATATTTTATATTTTATATTTTATATTTTATATTTTATATTTTGCATTTTATATTTTATATTTTATATTTTATATTTTATATTTTATATTTTATATTTAATATTATATATTACATATTACATATTATATATTATATATTATATATTTTATATTTTATATTTTGTATTTTATATTTTATATTTTATATTTTCTATTTTATGTTTTATATTTAATATTTTATATTTTATATTTCATATTTCATATTTTATATTTTATATTTTATATTTTATATTTTATATTTTATATTTTATATTTTATATTTTATATTTTATATTTTATATTTTATATTTTATATTTTATATTTTATATTTTATATTTTATATTTTATATTTTATATTTTATATTTTATATTTTATATTTTATATTTTATATTTTATATTTTATATTTTATATTTTAAATTTTATATTTTATATTTCATACTTTCTTTTTTTGTTTTTTTTTTAAAACCAAACAATCAAAATTTCTAGATTTTTTGGTTGATTTCTGATTTTTTTTCTTTTGTATTTTTACGTAATTTATTTTAGTTTTGGGTAATTTTAAATTTGCAGCTAAAGAGCCGTTTACAGGGCTCTGTACACGGCTCAATGGGCTGTGTGGCACCCTACACAACTCAAATGAGCCTTGTGACATGCTACACGGCTCAAATGGGCCGTGTGGCATGCTACACGACTCAAATGGGACATGTGGCATGCCACACGGCTAAAATGGGCTGTGTGGCATGCTACACGTCCCATTTGAGTTTTACAGCACACTAAACAACTAAAATCAAGTTGTGTAGCCTCCACTAAATCATAAATAATTAATAATAAATAATAAATTATAAATTATAAATTATAAATTATAAATTATACACTATAAATTATAAATTATAAATTATAAATTATAAATTATAAATTATAAATTATACATTATAAATTATAAATTATAAATTATAAATTATGAATTATAACTTATAACTTATAAATTATAAATAATAAATTATATATAGTAAATGATAAATAATAAATAATAAAAAATAAAAAATGATAAATAATAAATTATATATAATAAATAATAAATAATAAATAATAAATAATAAATAATAAATAATAAATAATAAATAATACGTAATAAATAATAAATAATAAATAATAAATAATAAATAATAAATAATAAATAATAAATAATAAATAATAAATAATAAATAATAAATAATAAATAAGAAACAATAAACAATAAATAATAAATAATAAATAATAAATAATAAATAATAAATAATAAATAATAAATAATAAATAATAAATAATAAATAATAAATAATAAATAATAAATAATAAATAATAAATAATAAATAATAAATAATAAATAATAAATAATAAATAATAAATAATAAATAATAAATAATAAATAATAAATAATAAATAATAAATAATAAATAATAAATAATAAATAATAAATAATAAATAATAAATAATAAATAATAAATAATAAATAATAAATAATAAATAATAAATAATAAATAATAAATAATAAATAATAAATAATAAATAATAAATAATAAATAATAAATAATAAATAATAAATAATAAATAATAAATAAAAAATAATAAATAAAAAATAATAAATAATAAATAATAAATAATAAATAATAAATAATAAATAATAAATAATAAATAATAAATAATAAATAATAAATAATAAATAATAAATAATAAATAATAAATAATAAATAATAAGTAATAAATAATAAATAATAAATAATAAATAATAAATAATGAATAATAAATAATAAATAACAAATAATAAATAATAAATAATAAATAATAAATAATAAATAATAAATAATAAATAATAAATAATAAATAATAAATAATAAATAATAAATAATAAATAATAAATAATAAATAATAAATAATAAATAATAAATAATAAATAATAAATAATAAATAATAAATAATAAATAATAAATAATAAATAATAAATAATAAATAATAAATAATAAATAATAAATAATAAATAATAAATAATAAATAATAAATAATAAATAATAAATAATAAATAATAAATAATAAATAATAAATAATAAATAATAAATAATAAATAATAAATAATAAATAATAAATAATAAATAATAAATAATAAATAATAAATAATAAATAATAAATAATAAATAATAAATAATAAATAATAAATAATAAATAATAAATAATAAATAATAAATAATAAATAATAAATAATAAATAATAAATAATAAATAATAAATAATAAATAATAAATAATAAATAATAAATAATAAATAATAAATAATAAATAATAAATAATAAATAATAAATAATAAATAATAAATAATAAATAATAAATAATAAATAATAAATAATAAATAATAAATAATAAATAATAAATAATAAATAATAAATAATAAATAATAAATAATAAATAATAAATAATAAATAATAAATAATAAATAATAAATAATAAATAATAAATAATAAATAATAAATAATAAATAATAAATAATAAATAATAAATAATAAATAATAAATAATAAATAATAAATAATAAATAATAGGGCGTATCAAAGTTAGCAAACCCGCCATTTGAAACCCGCCATTTCTTTTGACAAAACCCACCATTTTTATTGGCGGGTTTCTGAAATACACATACCCCCTAACTGGTGTATTTCAAAATGGCGTGTTTCATGAAAATGGCGGATTTCAATCATCAAACACGCCATGAAACCTGCCATTTATGCATCATCATCCATCCACCATCCATCACATCAAAAAAACCCATCCACATCAGCAAATCCATACCGGTCCCATCTCCATTGCATCACACACATCTCTATTGTTTTTCACATACCTTAACATACCCATATTCACACAAATCCCATCATCATCTCATCACCCCACATCACTCACCACCTTCCTCAACATGTCCAATCAAACATCCCGCCCGCAAGTCAAAAATGCAAAAAAGCTGACTGAACTTTTGCTACTGTTTGACTCCCATTCAGACTCTCATTCAGACTCCAATTTGGAATCAACTTGGTTAGCTTTGAATTCTCTGTTGGCAAAGCAATACATGGTTCCAAGAATACACACTCTCCATAACCCTATGTATGAAAGGCAAAAGCTTCATCTCATCCCTGACTTAAGCTTCCAGCAACTGTTCCGAACTTTGTTGCCTTCTTTCATGAAACTTTTGGAAAAGATTGAATACCACCACATCTTCCAGAACAATTCTTGCAATCATCAACGCTATCCAGCCATCCAACTTGACGTTGCTCTTTGTAGATTGGGGTCAAATGGAAATGGAGCAGCAATCCATTGATTGGAAAATCTATTCTCAGTCAGTTACGGAAGCATTGACTTATACACCAAAAGAGTCATGATTGCTATCCTATCTTTCCGTCGCTTGGTCATTTCATGGCCAACCAAAGAAGAACGCAAGGAGATATCTCAAGTAATGGAGACAGAAGGCTTTCCTGGTTGCATTGGTTTTGTTGATGCAACCACCATCCCCTTGAGTCAAAAACCCAACCTAGATGGCAACCACTATTTTGATTGTAAAAACAGGCAATTGATTCATTTCTTTTCCAATTGCTATGATAAAACTTTGGATCAAACACTGACCAAATATGTTCCATCTCTTTGTTTAGATACTCCGTGGCACTAAAACTTGTTTGCAATAACAAAAAGAAGTTCATCTCCCTCCATGCTGGCCTTCCAGGTTCTTGTCATGATTCATATGTTTTCAATTGGATGCGGATTGCCCAACAACCAGAGATCTACTTTGACCAAGATCAATACCTTCTGGCTGATTTGGCTTATGCTAGTGGGAAATATGTAGTTCCAGCATACTGGAATGTTTTGTCCAATTATCAAGGAAAAACTGATTTTAACTATCATCTTGCCCAATAACAAGTTTGGATTGAGCAAGCCATAGGAATTCTGAAAGGAAGATGGGCCAGCTTACGGGAGATGCAAAACCAGATCAAATGTTCCAAAGATATGAGGTTCCTCATCAACTGGATTATCACTTGTGTAATCCTTCACAAACTATTGGCCAACATCAAAGATGAATGGGACAAAATATTCCAAGATGATATTCCTGATCCGCCTCAAGTCATCCCTGTCTCATCTGGTCCCTCATCTTCTTCTATGAGAGAGCAGATTCTTCCTCTCACCCTTGCTTGCTTTGATGAGTAATTTTTCTTTTTGAAATTGGTAAAAATTCCCTTCACCGTATTTTTTTGGTTTTGGTTGTTCACCCAAGATTCATAGGCTGAGTTTTTTTTTATTTTTATTTTTAGTGGACTTGAATCCAAAAACACCTCCACCTCAAACCCTGCCACTCACCAAATGCCACCCCCCTCCCCCTCACCACTCAACCCCTTCAACCTCACCCCACTCACTCACCGGTCAAACCCTGCCTCCTCCTCACCAAACCACCTCACTCATCATCACCACCTTCAAAACCTCACCAAAACACCACCACCTTCACTCTTTACCCACCTCACCAACATCCACATCACCAACAACATACCTACCTCCCACCCAACCTCCATCAACCATCAAAGGTGAGTCCCCTCCCCTCATTGAATCACCTTTCTCTTTTTTCACCTGGCTGATCTCCTACCATAACCCTCTCTTTGAACCCCCCCAGGTCCAGCCAGCCCAGTCCCCCTCCCCCTCCTCATCCTCTGGTCCATCCTCTGCCCTTGGTGAGTCCCCCCTCCCCTTCATCTGTAGAATAATTCACAATTCTATCCTCATGAATTATTATGTGTCCATGAATCATGTCCACGATCATCTCAGATCCTCTGTCACAAGTCTCTCTCACACCTCATCCGCGCGCCTTCTATCTATGTCACACTTTCTCTATCTATTTCACTTCCATGTCATTCTTGTCTTTCTTTTTCTTCTTGTAATAGAATCTAACCCCTGCGTGGGGAAACTGATCGGAACGAGCACACAACAACCTCAGACCAACCACTCCACCACTCCACCACTCGATCTTACTCATCAAGTTCTTAATCAACTCATTGTCAAACATCAACCTCAACCACTTGACACTTACATCTCTCAACCTCAACTCTCTTCAATCTTATTTCCTTTCTATATTTTCTTAATTCTTCCTTTCTTCTTTTTCTTATCTCAATCCGAATCACCCATACTCAAATGACTACTCAATATAATCGAACTCATCCAAAAACTTGTCTGGTAAGACTGACACGTATAACAAATATCTCAAAATTCCTGAATCTAATCTGAAATGTCTCTTTCGATCTAAGACTCTTTCTTTCCTTTTGGTTTCTTTCCTTTCTTTATTTTCAACTATTGACTCAAACTCAGTTCTCATCCTACAACATCTCTTGTCCTGTTGCTTGATGTTGGTTGATTCTTTCTTCTTTCATGTTTCCTTTCTTGATTCTTAACTAACCTCAAATTTGTCGTAGCCCTTTTTGTTCTTGATCAATCTATTTCTTCTTCAGAAATTCAACACGGTTAAAAGCCAAAAATCAATCCGAATCACCTAATCAAACTCATGGAGGGATCTAGCAACAATGGTTTTTGTCAAATCATTCTCAAGGCTGCTCTCGAGGCCGTTCCCATTCTCTCGGACAAAAACTACTCCATATGGAAGGACAAGATGACGATGCTTTTGGAACTCAAAGGAGTTTAGGATGCCCTGGAGGATGATCAGAAAAATCTCAGTCTCAACAACAATATGGAAACTCAAGTTATTCTCCTTTCTTGTATTGATTCCGTCACTCACAATAACGTGGTCAATTCGTTGAACATATCTTCTGCCAGACTTCTCTGGAAAACCATCAAGGAATGTTTCGCCTCTTCTCAAACAGCAAATCGAGCTCGCGTCTTTAACAAGTTCTTATATCAACAATTCAAGCCCGAAGCCATCAATCTATTTGTTACTGAAACTAAGATTTCCTTAAAGAAGATGGTAGACGTTGGAATAGACCTTCCAGACGATATCCTTTCTTACCGTATTCTGTTTAAATTTCCTCCCTCTCTTCACTCCCTTCGCCAACAAATAATGCACTCGGATAAGATAGTCACTATGGAACTGGTTTTAAATCATCTCATTCAACTGGATAATGAAACCAAGGTTAAATTGAAAGAAACTAAAATCAGTGATACAGCACTTATATCTTCTAGACCTCCCAAGAAACCAGTACCCGAGAATTCAGATGCAAGAAAGGATATCATAATCCTCAATCGCCCAATCATCCCGCTGACAAATGTTGGCACCTCCACGAGCATCTGGCTCCCGACTGGTGGAAAGAGTCTCAGGCAAACTGGCGAGCACAGCTTAACTCTAACTCGAAAACCAAGGAAGTCGCACATTATCTAGCTCTTCTCACGACCTGGGTTCAAGAAATTAATCCTCAGAATCGCATTATACTTGACTCTGGCGCATCCTGCCATATGTTCAACTCGAAGAACTTCTTCTCCCACTTCAAGGAATGCAATGGCGACGATTTCATTAACACAGGAAAAGAAAACGCTAAGCTTTCTATTAAAGGAAAAGGAATCGTGAAACTGTGCTGGAGGAACTCAGTTATCACTCTTACCAACTCCCTCTTTGTTCCAGATCTAGTGGTTAATTTAATTAGCCCAGGAGAATTAATCTCATCTAAGAAATGCTCGCTTTCTTCATCCAATAACCAATTTTCTCTCACTTTCAACTCTAAACTCGCCTTTTCGGGATTTATACGAGAAAATCTCTTCATTCTCAACACACCGTCTCGAATTGGTAATGATAACAAATTCAGTCTCCTTTCACTTCAAGAATCTGAATACGACAAGATCAAATTTCTTCACAAATCCTTTGGTCACGCTAGTCCATATCGCCTCAAAAATCTCTTCCCATCTATCCAAGCTGATCTTCTCTTGAGTTTTCAATGCGAGGATTGTGTATTTTCTAAAATAACAAAAGCCTCCTTCAAGAACTCTTCAAATCCGTCCTCTAAACCTTTCAAACAACTTCACCTCGATCTTATTGGTCCAATTTCTTCTTCTGGAAGAAACAACATGAATTACTTACTTACTGTCATCGACAATCATTCCAGATACGTTTCAGCAATTCCGCTGCAATATAAATCAGATGCTTGCGAAAAAATCAAAATAATTCTCAATCATGAGAAGCTCAAACAAAATAGATTCCCCGCGACGATTTGTACCAATGGCGGCGGTGAATTCATCTCTTCCGATCTGAAAAATTTCTTCAAAACCAACTCTATCCAGCACCTCATCACAGAACCCTACCACCACGAACATAATGGCAAAATCAAAAGAGCAAATAGAACTATTACTGAGTCTATACGAGCCATTCTCAGAAGCTCTAAACTCCCACTTAATCTTTGGGTAGAAATTGCTAAATCAGCTTGTCTTGCACTCAACCAAATTCCCAAATCTCCTAACTCTCCGTCTCCATATCAAATCTTCTTCAAAAAATCACTTCCAACAAGTTATTTTCAACCTATCGGTTCCAAAGTTTTTTACCTCAATTACAAAGCTAATCGCGGTGAAAAGTTTAAGGATCAAGGGCTACCTGGTACCCTTGTGGGTTATAACCCCAAATTTCACTCCTATCGAATTCTTAAGCCTTACTCCACAATCATTTCTTCCAAAAATATTAAAATTCTCAAGAATCTCGACCATCTGCAGCAATCCCGCACTTTAATCTCCGCTGAAGAGCCTCAACAACTCAAAATTGACTACTATCCAATCATCTTTTCTGATGCTCACTCCTCTCCCAATAATCCTTCCTCCAAATCTTCAATTGACAATCAACTATCCTCTTCTGTTTCCACTCCTGACCATCCAGACTCATCTTCAGTCCACTCAGAATCAGACTCGTCAGAAGAACTCGCTCAACAACTTGCACCCAAATATAATCTTCGAGATAGGTCAACCGTGAATCCTCCTCAACGCTACGGCTATCACCATTACTATGTCCCTAATTCCTATGAACAAGCCAAACAATGCTTTGATTCTCACAAATGGGATCTTTCCATGGACGCAGAATTAAACGGCATAGAATCTCTCAAAGTGTGGGATGACTACGTGGGCCCCAAACCAGTGAACCCCCTCAATACAACCTGGGTGTACCGTTTGAAGGACAACTGCCACGGGGATCCTCTGGTCTACAAAAGCCGTTTATGTGTTCAAGGATTTGATCAGATCTATGGATTGGACTACCAAGATACGTTCTCTCCTACTGGAAAGGCCGCTTCTTTACGTATTGCACTTTTATTTGGTCTCTTTCATTCACTCCCTATCACGCAATTCGACGTTAAGAGTGCATTTCTTCACGCACCTCTAACTGACAAAGTCATTATTAAGAGACCCAAAGGATCAAAAAGAAAATCCGAATATCTCATTCTTTGTAAATCCCTCTATGGCTTAAAGCAAGCACCTGCGAATTGGTTCAACACACTCACTTCTTGGATTTGCGAACAAGGTTTCCATGAATCCATCTCAGATCCCTGCTTGTACATCCATTCCGACTCAAATTCCGCTTTATTTTTTCATGTAGACGATCTGATTCTTGTAGGTCTTGGCGATAATTTTCAAGATAAATTCTTGAAGCGATTTCTGCAGTCCAGCCATCATGAACCTAACACAATACTTGGGATGAAATATGAACGCATCGACGACAGAATCCTTCTCTCACAGCCCAAACATATAGAACATGGTCTGGAAGAGCTAAAAATGCTTGATTGCAAGCCGTCTTCTGTTCCATTAACTTCACACATCAACTTACTTCCAGCCACGGACGAAGAGCACAAAGAATTCAAAGCCCTCAACATAAATTATCAATCAGAAGTTTTTCTTATTAATTACATCGCCTGCCTAACCCGTCCAGATCTCAGCTTTGCGGTTTCAAGCCTTGCTCGATTCTGTGAAAAACCTGGGATACGTCATTGGAGGGAAGTAAAACGGTGTTGGAAATACCTCAAGGCGACAAAAGATCTGAAACTTACTCTGAAAGTCAATAATCAATCCACCCAACTTCAATGCTACAGCGACGCTACCTGGAGCAACAATACAGAAACTAGACAATCGCAATCCGGCCATCTCACTTTACTCTTTAACTCACTCATCTCTTGGAGCAGTTATAGACAGCAAAATGTCACTCACTCGACCACAGAAGCAGAGCTTAATCCGTTATTCGACTCTTTTCTTGAAGCTATTTGGATGAAGGGTTTAGTTGCAGAACTCTGGAAGATAGATATTGAACCTAGTCAACATTTTGTTGACAACAAGGGTCTTGATGACAAACTTAAAAAGTTTGGATGCAATTCCAAAACTCGTCACATAGACATTAAAACAAAAGCACTCCGCAAAGAACTTCAGTTAAACAATCTTTCCATCGACCTAATTCCTGCATCCAAAATGAAAGCCGATGGTCTCACTAAGGCTCTACCACCTGCCTCTCTTTTAATCCTTCAACAACTAATTAATCCGTCCTTCAAGTCCTCAATCTTACCAGCCACGGGGGGTGTAGAATAATTCAAAATTCTATCCTCATGAATTATTATGTGTCCATGAATCATGTCCACGATCATCTCAGATCCTCTGTCACAAGTCTCTCTCACACCTCATCCGCGCGCCTTCTATCTATGTCACACTTTCTCTATCTATTTCACTTCCATTTCATTCTTGTCTTTCTTTTTCTTCTTGTAATAGAATCTAACCCCTGCGTGGGGAAACTGATCGGAACGAGCACACAACAACCTCAGACCAACCACTCCACCACTCCACCACTTGATCTTACTCATCAAGTTCTTAATCAACTCATCGTCAAACATCAACCTCAACCACTCAACACTTACATCTCTCAACCTCAACTCTCTTCAATCTTATTTCCTTTCTATATTTTCTTAATTCTTCCTTTCTTCTTTTTCTTATCTCAATCCAAATCACCCATACTCAAATGACTACTCAATCTAATCGAACTCATCCAAAAACTTGTCTGGTAAGACTGACACGTATAACAACTATCTCGAAATTCCTGAATCTGATCTGAAATGTCTCTTTTGATCTAAGACTCTTTCTTTCCTTTTGGTTTCTTTCCTTTCTCTATTTTCAACTATTGACTAAAACTCAGTTCTCATCCTACAACATCTCTTGTCCTGTTGCTTGATGTTGGTTGATTCTTTCTTCTTTCATGTTTCCTTTCTTGATTCTTAACTAACCTCAAATTCGCCGTAGCCCTTTTTGTTCTTGATCAATCTATTTCTTCTTCAGAAATTCAACATCATCTTCTTCCTGCCATCAATTGCGAATCAATCGCTCGATTGATTTGCAATCAATCGGGCAATCGATTGCCAATTGATTGCTCAATTGATTCACAATTGATCGCTCGATTGATTTGCAATCCATTGGGAAATCGATTGCCAATTGATTGAGCGATTGATTGCAAATTGATCGAGCGATCAATTGGCAATTGATTGCCCGATCAATTGGAAATCAATTTACCAATTGATTGCGAATTGATCAAGCAATTGATTTGCGATCAATTGGCCAATTGTTTGGGCCGATTGATGCAGAGTTTTTGGAAGTTACAGGGAACTGACTTTCCCTTTGTTTTTTCTTTGTTTTTGTTTCTTTTTTTTTTAGGTTTTCTAGCTCTGCCAGGTTTTGATTTTCATCTCTTTTTTTTTAAAAAATCCCACCATTTGTTGCCAATAATGAGAATGTTGCTGACATTTTTTTTTTATTTTTTTGACCGGTCTTTTTGTTTGTCCAACCCCTTTTTTGATATCAATTCCTTCACTGCCTACCAAACTCAAAATGTTATACGACCATTCAAATTTCACCTTGATCCTCACCTTGGGTGCAGCAAGTGCCTGGGAGGGAGAAAGATGGAAGGAGATGGTATGAAAAACATAAAGAGAGGTGGAAAGCAGAGAAATCATAGAAAAAGGAGGGCTCAAATGAGGGCTTTGGAAATTTTTTTGGAAGTGACTGACAACTGGATCAAGGAAAAGTTTGCCTGGTATAGACAAAAGCTATGCCCTTTGGATCTGTACCCTGCTATCACAGCTGAAAAGAAAAAGAACCCTTGAAAACCCACCCAGGAAGAATTTAAGCAAGAAAAACAGACAATTGGGGCTTTCCACTTCTTCCACCATGGAAAAGTTATTGTTCTTGACCAATCTGATCACCATGCTCTGGTTGCCGTCATTGAATTTGTGCCTTTGGATTGACTATCTGAGCAAGATAAGAAAGATATCAACTTTGTGACGACATTCCTTCACTGTTTGAAAAAATTTGTCAACCCGGTTGGTCCCTAAAGATCTTGGGGTGGAAAAATGTGGGCGATTGGTTGGCAAAAATTGATGAACCCTTTGGAGTTATTCCGACATTATGTGAAGAAATCATCCATTAGATCTTCTCCTCAAGAGTACGCTGTCCTCAACCTGAAGGCCAACAAAGTATCCCGAATTTTAGGACAAATGTTTTGTAATTTGGCCAAATTTGCCTTTGAATCAAACCGTGATACCATGAAGGACAGCAACATCCCCTCTTTCTCTTTGTTGGAATTTGGTTCCAAACCTACACCTTTTGATTTCTCCCCACACCTCACTTTCACCTTGGATTATTTTTACAATTCTCCTCATATTGACAAAGGAAACATCTCTGGCTATTTCTTTTTACTTGTGGTCCCAACCAAAAAATCAAATGGTCGACTTATTGAAGATACGCATGAATATCAAGTTTTGGACGGTCAATTTGTTTTTCCTGACCTTGGCTTTGGAATTGATTTCAAGCAAAAAGGTATAGTCAAAATGGTTTGGGCAGCTAACAAGTACAAGCACTGTACCTTTCCAGCTGTGGACACAGCAACCCATACCAGAATGGCCATGTCACTCCAAATTAATAAAAAAACTCAGAGCACTTGTAGGGACATGAAAAACGGCCAAATTTACTCTAGAGAAAAAAATATCAATAAAAACAAGAAAGATCTGTATATTGGTGGGGTTAAGAATGCTCTCAAAAGTTGTTGTAGTAAAAAATGGTTTGTTTTTCTTTCATCCATGCAAATATATTTACAAGCCCAGCATTTGAGTAATCTGCTGTATTTCTTCTACCAATCTACCACTGCCAATGCAAGCCAAAGCTACTGATACCTTATCCTTTTTTTTGTTTGCCCGTTGTTCCCTCTACTTTTCCAGTTGCACTTGCTGCCAATCCTTCTCCTTTTCCTCTTTTTTAAACTCTAGCTCAGCTTGTTTCAACCTCCACTCAGCATCCAATTTTTGTTGATTAGCCAAAGTCTTGGCTTGCTGCTTTTGACCATCCATGGCCAGTTGACGATCCCAATTTTGCTTTTCAAAATGAAGTTTATCTGATTCAATTTGTGATTTCACTGTTTTTTGGAGGGGAATGGCAATGAGCATGATTTTGAAAGCAAGGATATTGAATCAATCAACTTACATGAATCTTGCTTCTCCATGATTTCTTCAAAGCCCAAAAAACTGGAAGTGTTTCTCCTTTTTTGATGACTTTTGGGGTTGACATTGATGGAATTGGAGGCCTTTTGCTTACCCTTGGCAGAGGAGGTTTGAGTCTGAAATTCCTCACTAGTATTTGAAGGCAATGTGGGAGGCCCCATTGGCTTGAGTTTTTGGCCAATCAAAGATGGATGAGCCTGTTTTTTTTACAATGTAAATCAGTCCGGAGCAACCAGAAAGAATCAAAAACAATTTAGTTCCTTACTTGAGCAGATGTTGATGGCAACGGTGATCCAGGAATAACATCCTCCTCATTGGGCAAGTTCTCCAGTTGTTCTGCCCCAGGAAGAGAGCAATCAAAAGAAGGAAGTGAGGGGTCCAAGGTTGGGATTAACTGATCAATCAATACCAAAGTAGAAGTGATTGGAGCCGATTGTGTTTGAATATCCTCCTTGTCATCAGATGGGGGCCACTCCAAGGCAAAGGTTTCATCAAGGTCCCTGTTGGTAGGCTGAGCATCCCCAGCCAAGTCTTTGGCATCAACGGAATTGGATTGTTGGGCATCAAAAGCAGCTAGGGGGGTGATGTTGGCCTTCTTTCCGAAGATTTCATCCATTTGAATATAAAAAGGACAAATGGAGTCCAACTTATCAACCACAGAGTTGATTCCTTTGGCTTTGTCCAAGTAGGTGATACCAAAGCCAGTGGAGATAGACATGGAGTGGGCCTTTTTGTACTTGGCTCAATAGTTTTTGAACAGCTCCCTCATCTGTTTGGATGACAGATCGAGACTACCTTTTCTTTTGTTCTTGAGTTCATTGGCCATCAGGAGATAACCATTGACCTTAGAGGATGGAGGTTGGCCAAGACGTGTTTTGTTGTTGGATCCAAAGCAGGCATTGTAGTTGGAGGGAATTTTCAGCCAGTTTACCAGGATGATGTGATCATCTCTCTTGAGCTGACTTGAGCCCTTGGAAGCTGATGGGGGAGGATTGTTTGTTGGGGAGTTCCTTGGCAATGTTCTCTTGGGTGTGTTGGACTTGCGGGGGGAGGTTCGCTGAGGGGCCATTTGAAAGAGTAAGGGCTACGCAAGTGATGAGAGCAATAAAGTGATGAGAGTGGTGAAGTTTTGAGAGCAATAAAGTGGATGAGAGTGATCAAGTGATGAGAGCGGTTAAGTGATGAGAGTGATGAAGTTTTGAGAGCGATGAAGTGGATGATAGTGATCAAGTGATGAGAGCGATAAAGTGATGAGAGTGGTCAATCAATTTTATGATGAGGGTGGGGGTAAAAAATTTTCCAATGAGGTCAGAGGTAGAAGGAGGTGGGAAGACAGGGGTGTATGACGCGGACAGGTGGTGGAAGCATTTAAATACTTTATTTGAAAAAACTCACTTATTTCAGGTTAACTTTGACACGTCTGATCTGAAATAAGTGGGTTTTTTTGATTTTTAATGGCAGGTTTGAAATGGCGGATTTGGTTTGAAACCCGTCATTTTTTAATGGCAGGTTTGGTTAACTTTGATACGCAATAATAAATAATAAATAATAAATAATAAATAATAAATAATAAATAATAAATAATAAATAATAAATAATAAATAATAAATAATAAATAATAAATAATAAATAATAAATAATAAATAATAAATAATAAATAATAAATAATAAATAATAAATAATAAATAATAAATAATAAATAATAAATAATAAATAATAAATAATAAATAATAAATAATAAATAATAAATAATAAATAATAAATAATAAATAATAAATAATAAATAATAAATAATAAATAATAAATAATAAATAATAAATAATAAATAATAAATAATAAATAATAAATAATAAATAATAAATAATAAATAATAAATAATAAATAATAAATAATAAATAATAAATAATAAATAATAAATAATAAATAATAAATAATAAATAATAAATAATAAATAATAAATAATAAATAATAAATAATAAATAATAAATAATAAATAATAAATAATAAATAATAAATAATAAATAATAAATAATAAATAATAAATAATAAATAATAAATAATAAATAATAAATAATAAATAATAAATAATAAATAATAAATAATAAATAATAAATAATAAATAATAAATAATAAATAATAAATAATAAATAATAAATAATAAATAATAAATAATAAATAATAAATAATAAATAATAAATAATAAATAATAAATAATAAATAATAAATAATAAATAATAAATAATAAATAATAAATAATAAATAATAAATAATAAATAATAAATAATAAATAATAAATAATAAATAATAAATAATAAATAATAAATAATAAATAATAAATAATAAATAATAAATAATAAATAATAAATAATAAATAATAAATAATAAATAATAAATAATAAATAATAAATAATAAACAATAAATAATAAACAATAAACAATAAACAATAAATGATAAATAATAGATAATAAATTACAAATTATAAATTATAAATTATATGGAGTAGTGTATGGTGCCCCATGCGTTGAGGGGCCCTACACAACTCCCACAGGCCCTGCAGGGCCATGTTCATCGCTCCAACAGGCCTGCAGCCGTGTACACCTCTCCCACACAACTGAACCCATGAATTCATTATCACCCTTTAGTTTTTTTTTGGCCTGCAATGCTTTTAGTTGTGTGGAAGGGAACACAACTAGATTTGGGTTATTTACAACCCCAAATGACTTGAATGTGGTTTTGCGTGGTGCCAAACAAAACTGAACCATCATGTGAGGGCTACACAACTGCAGTCAAGTTGAGTGGAGGCTACACAACTTGATTTGTTTTTTAAGCGTGCTGCACAACTCAAATTGGCCATGTGTCACATGGCCCATTTGAGTTTTGTCGCGTGCCACATGGCCCATTTGAGTTGTGTAAACAACCCAAATGAATTGTGAATTTAAAATTACCCTTTTTATCCCAATATAAAGATTTTATTTCCCCAAAAACAGCCATTGCACATATACCACATGTTCAAGATGGTATAGGGGATGGTAAATGTGGATTCAGAGCAGCAGCAATTGTTATGGGGAGGAACTCAGCAGAGTGGATTGAAGTTGGGAAAGAAATTGTGAAAGATTTTGATTCAAACAAAGTCTTCAAGGACCCACAATTACTGAATGAAATCTGGGGTGAAAATTCCCACAAAAAAAGAAGGAAACTGAACCAACTTTCTGGCCCAGCCCCCATAAATATGTGGATGAAATTTCCATGCCATGGTTTCCTTCTGGCGGAAAAGTATCAGTGTCCCGTTTTTCTGTTTTCTTGTTTAATGCCTTGAACTTTTATTCCCCTGATTTCCCAGTCTCCTCCTTTTTTCTTCATTATGTTAGAAGATGGGAAACCCATAGTCTCATTCAAGTTCAAGACTGATCAATGGCCAGCTCCCAGATTAGATGCACTTTGGAAATGCTTTGTGACCAAGGATTCCAAATCTTAGAAAACCATTATTCAGAAAAATCTAGAGCTTTTTAATGAGGTTTTTTTCCTCCAAGAAAATCAAGCAGAAAAACAAAAACAACCTTAGTTGAATTAAATTCAATATTTGTATCCATACCTGTTCTTTATTTTTTAATTTTTGAATGAAATTTTCAAGGTGTACACATACATCCAAAAGATCTGTAAAAAGTACTAAGAAGCTATTCTGTTTTTTTTTTTGAATTTCTGAAATCTTTCATTACCAAAGAAAATAAATTTAAAAGAAAAACAAAAGGATCCTAGAATCCAGTGAGAAAATTAAATTCTTTGATTTTTTTGGTTTTTTGAAGGAATTTTCTAAGGTAAATGAATACATCCAACTAATATGTAAAAAATAGGATGAATCTCTTTTATATTTTTTTCAAGTTTCTCAACCCTTGAATAAAAAATAATAAATTCAAAGGAAAATAAAATGATCCAAAAATCCAATCAGAAATTTGGTTACACCACACTCCCACACCACAATCCACTCACCATCCATCAACACTCCTCAATAAATACAACTCAAAACTCCAGATAACTCCACAAAACTCTTGTAAATCTTATTTCAAGTCTCTGAATAACTTTTATAACTCAATTTCTGCTCAATATATTCTTCAACTATAAACTTCTATCTTCACTTCATTTTTTTAAAAAGAACATGTCTTTTTGCAATGGTCAAGAAACCATACACCCACTTTTCAGAACTGTTTCAGCAGGCCCATCCTTGATTATCTCATCCTTTCAAACTAGTGATTAAAATCCTCCTTCTCCTTCTTCATCTGCTCAAATTCCTGATTCAAACCCCTTGGCACCTCCTTCTTTTTAGAATTCTAGGCTTGTATTAGATTTTGCCTAATACTTGAGTCCAATAATTCATCAAGCTTGATATTCTTATGTTATGATCTAAATTTTAATGTCTAGGGTGATCTCTATAATCAGTTTGTTAGTCTTATTTCCATTATCATATTTATCATAAACTAAAGTGGCAACCCCAAGTATGTAAGTCTTGTAAAGCCTTTATTTTGTTCCAGCAGTATCAACTCTAGTGCCTTCTTTATCTTCCTCTATGTTGGCTTCTTATCTTGTGATATCTTGTGTGTTTCACTTAAGCTTAGTAAACCTATTTCTTACATTCATCTTGTCAACCACTTTTCAGCCATCCTTTTTTAATTAGTATACGCATAGTGATGCCTGATCAATCCAATTAAAATCATCTGTTCCAATCAATTTTGAACCAGATTGACCCCTTGAATCACAGATTGGCCCCTCTTGGCTTTACTAGATTCCTATCATCATCATTTATTCTTGATTTAACCAGATGATTGAACTCAGATATCAACACCCCTGAGCTATTGAATAATCAAAATGAGGAGCTGGTTGAGGCTATCCAATGATGGTAAAAGTCCCATGGATGTTCCATATTTACCAGATTATCCAATTGCAGGAAAAATACCTACACTTATCAATGTGATAGATCTGGGGAATATGAACCCAGAAAAGATACCACCAATTTAAAAAAATCAAGAAAGACCAATTTTCCTTTCAGATTATCATGCATTTTTTCCAAAACATTGGGTGTCTGGCTTGTAAATTTTATATGTCAAGACTACAACCATCCACCTTTCAATGATACTTCCAATCATTCCATCTACAGAAGAATTCAAGGGAAGCAACAAGACATGGTTGAAAATTTAACCAAACCTGGAGTTCCCCCCTTCAAAATTCTAAACTCTCTTATAAAAAATTTTTCATCACCTTTCCATAAAACTCTCAATAGCATCTACAACAAAAGATCACAAATACAAAAAAAATTTCCTTGATGGCAAAAATTCCATTGAAGCACTCATACTGGAACTCTTTAATTCTCCTTTTTTCTACAAAATAAACAATTTGGATCGTCAAATGACTTCTTCATTTATTTCACAGCCTGATTCAATGAAACTTCTCAAACTTTTCCCTACTCTCATAATGATTGAATGTAAATACATAAAAAAACAAGTTTAGAATACCCCTTCTACAAATTGATGGGGTAAACAATTGTTCCACAATTTTCTCAGATGCCTTACATTTTTTATCCCAAGAGAAAAAAGAGAACTATGAGTGGGCCCTCAATCAACTTCTTGATATTTTAGAAGATCAAGAACCCAGTTTGATTGTTACAGAAAAAGAACAATCCCTTATTGGTTCCACTGAAACATTTTCCCCTTCCTGTCATCATCTTCTCTGTCTCTGGCACATTTACAAATTTATTCAAACCCCTTGCAGGAAGCACTTCAAATCTGAATATGAATGGAACTTTTTCCAGAAACAATGGCATCAGTTGGTAGATTACAAATTTGAATCAAGCCATCAGGAAAAATTCACAAAACTTTCTCTTCTCTGGAATCCTCCCACTTCTGACTTCCTTATTGAGAACTGGATTCCTCAAAAAATAAAATCTGCCTCCTATTTGGCCAAAAAAACACCATCACTTTTTAAAAAAAAAAGCACATCAAGAATAGAAGGCCTACACTCCTACATCAAACATTCCATAAATTCTTCTATTAGCTCTTTTTTAATTTAGTCAAAAATTTACAATCCCATCACCATCCAAAACTTTGAGAGAGCTATTGAAGCCTCTCAGCATCAATTCAAGAATTTCATTGGTTTACCTCACTGTGTCAATCATCTTTCTAGGAAAATCAGCCTATTTTCAGTCAAAACAATTCATTCATTTCATAAAGTTCCTGAATCATCCACCACTTGCACCAACTGTGATTAATTTTCTTACATGGGTATACAATGTATTCACAAAGTCAAATTGGCTATCAGAAAGGGTTAACTCTTCCAAATTGATGATTTTCATCCTCAATGGCATGTCAAAGCCCCCTTCTCAGTAAGTTTTTTTTCATATTTTTTTATTCAAGCTTAAATTAACAATTTCTTGATTTATTTTGATTTTTCTTATCCAGTTCACTCTGAAGCTTGATTAAACTGAAGAATCAGAGTCCCTCGAAGTCAAATTGAAAATTGGTAATGAACAACTATATTTTTACCTAAAAACTACTGGGATGAGATGGCAAAGTATTCCTCCATGCTGATCAATATCCTTCCCTCTGTGTCACTTGGATGGAAATCTCCAGTCAGAAAACTACTTGATGTAAATGCAACCATAGAGCCCATATGAGACATACTGACACTGATTCCATTTTTCCTCAAGGTGAAAGTGCACAACTCCCCTCCCTCAAAGCTGAATGTGCAATCCAAACCCCTCCTGTTCCTTGGTTACCAATTGTACTTGGATTCTGGCCGGTTCCTGGAACCAAACACACTGAAAGTGGTAGTAAGCCAGGACTTCACCCTGACCCGCCTTGTCTTTCCCTATCAATCTGCTCAGTCCCTGAAGAAATCCCCCTCCTTGCTTCCGCAGTGCGTGTCACCAATTCTGATATTGCCACAGCTGACAGAAAAATCCACCTCAGTTCTCATCCCTGCCTCTTGGCGACAGAAGCACATCCAACCTGAAAATTTGCCACAGACAGCTCCTGTGGAATGCACTCCTTCCCCACCTCCAACTCCCACCATCCTTCCTGTGGCATTATCTCTGTCCCCACTGACTGCAACGGACAAGGATGTACTGGCCACCTCCACCATCCCTGGTGCAACTAGTGCTCCACAGGACTCACCATCAATTCCGGCAGTGGTACCCAAAGGTTACGTGTACGTACCACACTAAAATAAAGATCCCCAAAACATCTCAAACAACATTGACATTACGGCCATCATTATAAATGCAACATGGCTATGCAGCAAGCTTACCAACAATGAAGGCGCTGATGAAGCTCTGATCAGTGAATTTGTTTCAGTGGAAAAGGCTATGGCGGATCCAAACAAAAAAACCAAGTGGATTGATTCAATGATGGCAGAAAACCAGTCACTACTCATGCACAAAATGGGGAATTTAGTACCGCGGCCAGACAACAACAAGGTCATTGGCGGTATGTGTGGTTGGTCCAAAGGAAAAATGAGTTTGGAGAAACAACCCAACGCAAGTCACAGTGGGTCTGTTTTGGTAACCACCAATAGTATCCCCAACACTATCTCAATACATATTTTTTGGTCAGTAGGCGCCAGTCTCTCCAAGCGCTACTCTCAGCAGCTGTGCAACACAACTGGCACGTGTATCAGTTTGATGTTGAGACCATGTTTCTTTATGGTGACATTGATTCTTTGGTTCATGTGGCACAAGTGGCGGGATTTGATGTTCCAGGCAAGGAGGACTGGTTTTGGCGCCTTAAAAAATCACTATACGGGACCAAACAGGCTCCAAGGTGCTGGCGCTCTCACCTGGCAAAAACTCTATACTCACTTGGTCTAACCTTGTTGACGGGAGACCAGTCAATCTTTGTGAACAAATCCAAATTGCTACGGCTACACCTACATGAAGACAATGGGCTGGTTGTTGGTAGTGATCAGAAGGAAATTGAGCAATTCCTGAAGCTTCTGGGGGGGCACTATAGGACCAAGCTCCAGGAAGGCCCCACTCAACACCTGGGCTACACTCTTGAGTGGAATCAAGATGGATCACTAAAATTGCACCAATGCGGCTTTACCAATGATAAGTTTTGAATTTCACTTGGATTGAAATAAAAACCTGAAGGCTAAAAACAGAGATCAGATAAAATGATAACCACAATGACAAAGGAGAATGTGATAGTAGAAATCATACCAAGCTAATTTGAATGACAAGGACTAGAGTACGGCTATGATAGGTTAACTATAAAAGAAAGCAAAATATAATCCTCCACAAATAGTTCAATGGATCGGGTAAAGAACTGGACAAAAGACGTCTGGAGCCAACACATTAGATCAATAGACTGATGCAAGTATCAGAAAGTGGTCGCACCGAATTAACACAAGTCCTTGTAATGACCAAACCTTCCTTTCTCTCCAATAAATCCACTTGAGTATGTTGATGATGAGAGTTGAGAGAATCACGACACGAGTAGAGAGTAGTTAAAGGAAACAAAGAAGGTCCCGAGAGGGAAAGAAAGAATGAGTCGCCGCGAGACGAGAGCTATTTAAGATTCAGTTGTGCGGTTGCGCGGTACTTGCATATGCATAGTTGGAAACTGCGCGCTTGCCATACTGCGTGCGTGCCAAGCTCAAAGAGAAATGGCCGGAAAAGAAAATATAAAAAGAGAAAAGAATAAATAGATAAAAAAGAAAAGAACATGAAAATACTCTTGAACATAAATAAAATAAATAATAAATATAAAATATAAAATAGGAAAGTGAAAGATAGTAATCCCAACACCCCCCCATAATTTAGTGCGACCCACGATGAAAGCACCTGGCATTCAAGAGTTCGAGAGCCTGTCGATTGGACGATTTGGTGAGAGAATCCGCCACCATGGAGTTTGTAGGTATAAGATTGACACAAATGTTCTTTCAATTGGTTTGATCACGCAACCATTTCATCTTCATATCGATGTATTTGGTTTTGGAGTTCAATCCGAAATGTAGAATCTTGTCGACGAGTCCTTTGTTTTCAAAGAAGAAACTAGATGGCCCAATGCTTGATTTCCCCCATAGGTTGCATATGATGGATTCTATCCAGATCGACTCTTGCACACCGTCCAATAGAGCATTAAGTTCCGCCTCGGTAGACGAAAGTGTGATGTTCGCTTGTTTTCTACTTTTCCACGCCACTGGCGAAGACCTCCAGAAGTTAATGTACCCAGTCTGCAATTTCCGGGTGTGAGGGTCATCTGCCCAGGTGGAGTCAGTGTAAACATTCAAGGAGTTGTAGTGATCGGCGGGTGAAGCATTTGGTTGTAATCGCAAGGAGAGGGAAGAAGTCCCCGCTAGGTATTTCCAAACGTGAACCACTTCCTTCCAGTGCAACAGACCCGGGTTTTGATTGAATTGGGACAGAATGGATGCGGCTGCGGAGATATCCGGACGTGTTCTACAGGATAAGTAATTTAGCAGTCCGGTAAATTTTCTGTAATTTACGTTTAATTTATTGAATTCAAGTTGATCTTCTTGAGAAGCAGGAACTAATTGGATACCAGGAGTAAGAGGAGTCAGCACAGGACAACTTTCAGAGAGATTAAGATCCTCCAAAGTTTTCTTTATCAGTTGGCCTTGATTCAGAGTAATTGCGTTGCCGGTCTGGGAGAATTCCATTCCCAGGATTGTATCAGGTTGGTGAGCCGATGAACGTGGAAATTTCTCTAAAAACTTCCTCTCGAACCAATCCACCTCCCCAGCTACTATAAGATCATCAACTTGAAAGAAAAGAGATGACAGCTTGGATGAGTGGGTGTATAAACATGGATCAGCCTTGGATTGAACAAAACCAATCTCTTCCAGCCATCCAGTAAGCGTCTTATACCAATTTGAAGGAGCCTGACGTAAACCATATAGAGATTTCTTGAGTTTTAAAAATTTCGACGATCAATGACTTTCTTTAGGTTTCAGAATGTAAATCTCTTCCTCTAAAGGAGCAAATAAGAATGCGGCTTTAACGTCGAACTGTCAAATCTCAACATTATGATCCAACCCGCTCAGTAAGAGGAGAATGAGAGTGGTGAATTTACCGGTAGGGGCATATGTGTCGCCATAGTCAAGACCGGGTGTTTGAAGATTACCCATGATGCAGAGGCGCGATTTTCGTTTTTCTGGAGTAAGACTTGTAGCCGGTTTGACTCTGTCAACCCACATGGTTCTGAGAAATCGATTGGGTTCAACGTCAGTGTCCTCCCAGACATTTTGTGATTCAATCTCGTTGAGTTTGATTTTCCTTTCCTTGGAGTAATCAGATTTGACCTTCACAACAGAAGCGTAGGAATATTTAGATGGTTTGATGGTAGAGTTTCTTTCGCGTAGGCCGTAACGTGGAGCCGGTCGATTTGTTGGTTTGTCG
Source organism: Puccinia polysora (assembly GCA_025617555.3). Classification (NCBI taxonomy): domain Eukaryota; kingdom Fungi; phylum Basidiomycota; class Pucciniomycetes; order Pucciniales; family Pucciniaceae; genus Puccinia; species Puccinia polysora. The sequence continues at coordinate 21,702,066 of CM062617.1, read as the reverse complement.
CTTGATGGAACTTCCACAGTAGAAGTTTCCGCAGTGTCTTCTACCAAGGGAAGTACGGTTTCAGTGAAGTTCTCATCTGATGGGGCTAATACTGGTAAGGTTGGTGTTGAGATTGACGCGTCTGTATTAGTTGGTAGTACGTCGTCTACGTCTGAGCTTGGCGTAGTAGATTCTTCACACCAATCTCCCACTGTGATGGTGTTATCAAATTTCTTCATATTTGTATCAAAATCCAATAAAGTGATGTGTTTTGTGTCAATCACTCGATTATCAGAGGTCAATATCTTATAAGAAAGGAGATTGTCATTGTAACCAATTACCCTCCAAAATAGTCCTCGGGGTTTGAGTTTTGAAAAGGACGGTTTTTCTTTTAGAATGTAAGTGACGGGATTTCCTATAGGATGAAAGTAGTCAATGCGTAGGCTTCTCCCTTTAAACAACTTGTATGGAGATTTTTTGGAAATGTGTGATGGAATTTGATTGAGTGCTAACGCACAAGACTTGATAATATTATTCCAATGACGTTTTTGAATTTGAGAATCGAATAATACCGTACGCAAAGACTCAAGAATGAGTTGATTGAAACGTTCTGCAAGTCCGTTCTGTTGAGGAAAATAGGGATCAGAGAATGTTTGCTTGATGTTATTGGATCTGCAGTAGTTGGAAAGAGAATGGTTCCAGAACTCCGTTCCTCGATCTGAGTGAATGATCATTGGTCAATAGTTGAATCTCTTTTATTCATTTTTGATCAGAAACTCGAGCGTACTTGCCACGTCGTGTTTGTTTTTGATTGGAATGGCCGTAAAGAACCTTGTACAGCTGTCCACCACCATTAAGAAGTAACAATCCCCATTCATTCTTAAGGGAAAGATTGGTCCGACTAAATCGCAGTGGAGTTCCTGAAACGGTCTCTCCGCTCTTTGGTGTTTGTTAATGAACGGTGAACGTGTGATCTTGCTTACTGCACAGGCTTCACAGGTGGATGTTTTTTTAATTTGTAGACCCAGCTTGTTTTGTATTCTTCCATAGGCCGCATGACCCAACGATTTGTGGAGAATCTCATCATGAGTGAGGCAGGCTATTGCTTTGGACGTATTATTGACAGAAAAGATTGGTAAATTGCAGACATAACTTCCTACTACCTTCCATTCGCTCTTTCAAATAACAAAACAGTTGAGATTAAACTCAACAACGAAACCAGCTTGAATGAGAGAATAAACGGAAAGCAAATTCGCAGTAGAGTTCGGCGAAAAAAGAACATCCGATAGAAACACCTTTTGATTATTGTGATCAGTCAAACTAATCGACCCCACTCCTTTGTATCCCAAGAGGTTCTTTCCGGAGGATGTCAATATAACACCAGTTATCGATTGATCTAGGTGAGTAAAAAGGTTAGGATCAGAAATAATGTGCTTCAAAGAGCCTGAGTCCACCACAAAACTTTGAGGATCAAAAATTAAGCTCGCGTGAAAGGAGCTGACAGATGTGCCCTCCACAGAGGAATTGGTTCCACTCTTCTTCTTCTTTGGAAATGATGGTCTGAGGTGAGGATAGAGTTTCCAACACCTTCCTTCTGGATGAGCTGCATTTGGATTATGCCATTTATTGTTACACAGCTTGTTGTTCAAAGCAAGAAAGGAGACTGAGTTGTAACTCTCTTCTTGTTTGTCCGTAGTGATCTCTTTGTTCAAAAACTTGTTGTTGTTGAACATCCGAAGATGATCAAGAACCTGATCAGGCGTCACTTCCTTGTCCGAGTGAGTTATTTGTTGTACAACTGTATCCATGCTCGACGGTAGTTTTTCTAAAATTAAGTAGGCAATTATGTCGGTGGGGAGATCAATACCGACTTTGTGTAACCGGGCCATGGCGGTTTTGGTATCCGTGATGAAACCAGGAATGTTAGAGTAAGAAAAAGGGGTTTGCAAAAATTCCTTGAAGATTTGAGCTCTGTTGGAAGCGTGATTAGACGCGAAATATTTGTTGATGTTGGCCCAAATCTGATGAGCGTCTTTCTCCTTGTTAGGCGTAATGATATTCGCTTGTACAGTGGTATCGAGTTTGGACGTTAAGATTGTACGTATTCGCACATTTTCGGAGCTGCTGAGACCAATTGGGTTACCATTTCTGTCTTTCTTTGCTCTGGTAAGTTTGGCGTACAAGTCCTCCTGAAGATCCAACATATTGACGACCCGATTCCGCCAGATTGAGAAATTATCCACAGTAAGTAAGGGGATTGCTTCAATGGCGGTTTTAAGTATGGTTGCCGTGAGGGAGTCCGTCATGTTGCCTTCCGGTTAAAGCAAACAAGGTGGTTTTGAGGTTTCTGGTTCAACTGTTAATCGTGATAAGTTTTGAATTTCACTTGGATTGAAATAAAAACCGGAAGGCTAAAAACAGAGATCAGATAAAATGATAACCACAATTACAAAGGAGAATGTGATAGTAGAAATCATACCAAGCTAATTTGAATGACAAGGACTAGAGTACGGCTATGATAGGTTAACTATAAAAGAAAGCAAAATATAATCCTCCACAAATAGTTCAATGGAGCGGGTAAAGAACTGGACAAAAGACGTCTGGAGCAAACACATTAGATCAATAGACTGATGCAAGTATCAGAAAGTGGTCGCACCAAATTATCACAAGTCCTTGTAATGACCGAACCTTCCTTTCTCTCCAATAAATCCACTTGAGTATGTTGATGATGAGAGTTGAGAGAATCACAACACAAGTAGAGAGTAGTTAAAGGAAAAAAAGAAGGTCCCGAGAGGGAAAGAAAGAATGAGTCGCCGCGAGACAAGAGCTATTTAAGATTCAGTCGTGCGGTTGCGCGGTACTTGCATATGCATAGTTGGAAACCGCGCGCTTGCCATACTGCGTGCGTGCCAAGCTCAAAAAGAAATGGCTGGAAAAGAAAATATAAAAAGAGAAAAGAATAAATAGATAAAAAAGAAAAGAACATGAAAATACTCTTGAACATAAATAAAATAAATAATAAATATAAAATATAAAATAGGAAAGTGAAAGATAGTAATCCCAACAACCAAGAAGGCCCTAAAAGACTTTGGTTTTGAGAACCTTGACGCTGTCAAAGCGCCCGCACCCATGAACATTCAAAAATTAGTGGGGCAGGAATCACCAGACTTTGATGTGAAGACCATGCAAAAAGCATTGGGTACTCTAATACATCTGGCCATACACACAAGATCAGACATCCAGTTCACAGTCAATCTCCTGTCTCAGTTTTCAAATAATCCAACACAAGCCCAGTGGAAGATGGTTAAACATCTATTCCAATATCTGAAAGGAACAAAGTCCACAGGCATACTGTTCACCAAGTCCACCGACCCGGGGGACCAACTGTGCAGATGGGCAGATGTGGACTATGGTTGATCAATTACAACACAAAAGTCAACCTCAGGATACGTTGTCACCCTATAAGGAAATCCAATTAGCTGGACCATCAAAAAACAATCCATTGTTGCTCAATCCACTACAGAGGCAGAGTTTGCGGCAATAAATCTGTGCGCAAAACAGATCAGATGGCTGTCCACCCTTATTATTGGTCTTGGCATCTCAATCCCAAAACCAAAGATCAAAAACAATAACCAAGGGGCTAACTTCATCAGCAAGGAGCCCCTACGGAGGCAGAGTTTGTGGCAATAAATCTGTGCGCAAAACAGATCAGATGTCTGTCCACCCTTATTGTTGGTCTTGGCGTCCCAATTCCAAAACCAAAGATAAAAAACAATAACCAAGGGGCTAACTTCATCAGCAAGGAGGCCCAGCTGAATCCCAACTCCCAACACATTGAGATACAATTTCCATATGTGCGGGATTTAGTGTCCAAGTCACTCATCTCCATCAAGCATACACCCACTGACAAGATGATTGCCAATATCCTCACAAAACCACTCAGATACGTGAAGGTGGTCCAAGCACGACTACAGTTGCATCTCACCGCCGCTGAATCTAGGAGGAGTGTTAGCTAGAGATCCCGCGGCTCCCGCAGCCCTTCCGCGCAGCCCTTTCCAAACGCCTACATGAACGTAAACAAGTGGACAAGTTCACAGTGGCTGATTGAAGGAACCATCCCGTCTTCCCATATCTCCCGCCTGCTTCACCCTCTCTCCCTCCTTCTGAACTCGTCCACCTTTCTATCTTTTTCTTCCCGTCCATCTCCTTCCCAGTCCGTCCTTTCAGTCACCATTGAATTTCCCACCTGAAACACAACACCAATCGCGACTTAAAACTTGGCACCGCTTCAACATCAAGGAGGAGGAACATTGTACATCACCTCCTCCCAAGATCAACCTGCCAAGTCCACGTCAAGTGTTCCCGACCAAGGTGATGATTTGATATTGATTTCATTTCCATGACTCTCCCCTGTTCATGTCCCTTTCACTGTGCACGCCTTCATTCTCATCCAAACTTTTAGTCCAATATGTTTTGTGTCCCATCTCAATTCCTACAATCAAAGACTATACTATTACAAGAGTTGTTGGTGAATTGAAATAAAGAAAACTTTGTGACTTGTGAATAACTTTACTCACAGAAGCGGCAAGCAAAGAAACACACCTTCTTGAAGTTCTTTCAATCTTAAGTCTCCAAATGATAGATCACCTCAGGTAAAGCGTCCAAGCCTTCCTGCACAGTAAAGGTGAATTCATGATGAGCAGTCCTCAGAGAATTAGCGACTTGGCAGGCCGCTCGTAGGTCCGTGGAATATTTTATTCCAACCAAGAAGGAGCGCACACAGTTTAAAGCTTTCAAGCTAGTTTGAATTCCAGCTAGGTGCTGTTTGTGCAGGCTTGGCAGAGCACCGTTCTGACCATTGCATTTCAAGTCAGAGTTCATGAGCTCAGGAATACAAAAAGCGCCGGATGCAATTCCACAATGACAGGTTGAGCTCAGATCAACGGCGGAATTAGTGATTTTTTGGAGCTCTTTGATCTGACAGACGGTCATGGAAGCAATCAAGATACTTTCAATTCCCACACTAAGCAGGAAACCAAAGGAGACCTTGGTCATCAGCTGCTTCCAAACGGCCGCTTTGAGAAGAGTTTGGATGAGAGTAAGGTCAGTAGGTACCGTCCAATGGAGCAGTCAATCATCCAGGAAGGCTCATAATACCGTACCAGGGTTTTTTTTCTTCTCAAATGCAACCATCCCAGCCACCTGAACGACTGATCCCCGTCGATTTGAAGCCAATATCTCAATTTCTCAAGCATCCTGAGCTAACCACTTACCAACCAGAACTCGGTATAGAGCTGACCACCCTCAAAGCAATCATGGGTGAGGAAAACATCCACTGGGAAGATGGAGAACAAGGAAATGGAGGACAGGAGCCCTTGGAATCGATACTCCCCATCTCACTCATTGTTGACCTCAACCTCAGTGGGTCCATCCCGTCTGACGACGAGGATACTCAATTCCAATTGAAAATCATTCCACATCATCCATCACACTCTACCCCACGTCTTGAGCTACTGGCACAGTATATTGGGACCTGCAACGTCAATGAGAAATTTTTGGAATCTATCAAAAACATCTTTAAAGATCATCCACCGACGGCCAAATTGGTTCTCTACGACGGTATTGAGACCACCAAGAAAATCATATCCAGCTTTTACCTGAATGACCTCGAGAAGCGCAAACATTCGTCGCCTCCCACTGATGCATTGAACCTTAAGAGACTCAAGTTATCTGATCAATCAGCCCCTCATCCACCGGAGGAAGACAGGACTGAAGATGATTCCAAGGAACCCATAGATCTCAAACAATTCAGTCTTCATTCGAGCCAACCTATCATCAATTGCAAAAGTGTCTTTGTTGGTCATTCAGCGCAACTAGAAGACCCCAAGGATGTCAGCCATGAACGGAGTCATCTACTCCTTGCCTTCTTTGCCACTCCACCATACCTTCATTCATGACATCCGGAAATATTTCTCAATCCTTGTAGGTTCCAAGGATCCTGGCACAACTACTAAGTGACAAAAAAATTTCCAAAGCCAGGTCAGTCACCCACATCACACATCTCGGTAATATAATGGTATACCTCGCCAAACTTGTGTTGAACGAATTTGACCCGCGGCCATTTTCAATTCTTACGAATCCCATTTCAGTAATAATATTGTTGCTTGGCGATGCGAGTACAATGGCTGTCTTCACTAAGGTGTCAATTTTTCTTTTAGTCTGACTCCCACACTTTTGGTGGTTCCTTTGTCTTCACACGTTCAATATTGGTTTATACCTTTCAGAATATCAATCAAGCAACCAGGGATGCTCTACTTGCCGGGGATTCATAACTTCAACTTCCTCTGTCAAGTCTGATTCAATCAAGTCTTCAGGAAAGGTTAATTCATCTGGATTGAAAAAGGACCCAGAGCAAGAGCAGTGAGGTGGGATGGGATGGGATGGGCTGATGAGTTGAAGGGTGAAGGCTGATGAGTTCGGTCAGGGGATCTTGAGCTTTGAGAGTGGGTTGTTCCTGTCAGAAGTCATATGAAAACAAATGAACACTGTGGGATTTGAACCCACAACCTCAGACTCTTTATATGAGTGATGCTCTTACCAATTGAGCTAAGTGCGCTGTTGAGTAAGGAGCTGTTGATTCATAGCCATTTGGCTGATCATCCCGGAAGAGGTGTACTTACCCCAGCATTCTATGATGTGGGTGGCACATACCAGTCAATGAACTGCTCATAGCAATTATGTAATCTAACACCCCTCTGTGCTTTGAGCAGGGACTCAACCATTTGATTTCATTGATAAAGACGGATTGTTATTTTTGACAGCTGTTAGGCTGCAGTCTTTGTGACTGTATAACTCTCGCTACCATGTCAGAAGTCATATGAAAACAAATGAACACTGTGGGATTCGAACCCACAACCTCAGACTCTTTATATGAGTGATGCTCTTACCAATTGAGCTAAGTGCGCTGTTGAGTAAGGAGCTGTTGATTCATAGCCATTTGGCTGATCATCCCGGAAGAGGTGTACTTACCCCAGCATTCTATGATGTGGGTGGCACATACCAGTCAATGAACTGCTCATAGCAATTATGTAATCTAACAGTTCCTGGTCCTGGTCCTGGTGAGAGGGTTGAGGGAAAGATGGGATGAAGTGGAGTGATTTGACTTCCAATTCCAATTCAATCGGAGATTGATCCCATCCAGTGCAATGCAATCTAATCCAAAACCAAGTTCTTCATCCACTCCTTGCTCCTTGACCTGGTCTCTGATCATTCTTCCTTCCTTTGATGATCATGATCATGAGCCCACCACCATCCTGAATCAAAACGACTAACTTGGCGATGTTGCTCTTGCTCCTTCATCTCTCTCACTCTCCATTCTCTCCCTCCATCTCTTTTCTGGTTCTTGTGCGCTCTTTTCCTTTTGCTTTTCCAACCTCTGAGTCAATTTTTGGGGGCGTTCCTTTGATCCTTGTACTCAGGGGAATCCTACCTACCTATCTATTAAGCTGGCCTAAACCTCATCGTCAAAACTAGTCTATTCTTATTGTCTGAAATCCTCATGACTTGCGCCTAAACCCTCCTCCCTCTCACTTATTTATGATCCTTGGTCTAGACTGAACCACAACATTTTTAATCCTGAAATCTACATAACGTGGTTCAGGGAAAGGGCATCATCAAATCATTCAGGTCACAAGGGTGCTTTGGGTTCCAGGGTTTTAGGTTGATATCCTGGTTTCACCCAGAATTATTGGTCTGGTCAACCCCAATCAACCTTATCCCATCCATGTAATGATCCACTTGATCTCACTTTCTGTCTCTCCTCATCAACCTATCCTTGACGCAATAAATCCTGCTAAACCTGTTCCTCTTTGGTCTGCGCCCTTCAAGACGTTCTTGGATCCAGGTATATTTGATATATGCAATAATATTCTTCTTCTCCGTATCCAACAGGAACACTCAACCGTGATCAACCAGTTGAAAGTTGGATTCAAAAAAGGCATGTGCCTCTTGAAACTCTTAATTTGTTGGCTTTCTGGGATTTTAAGAATAAATCTGGGGATAGAGCTTGCATTTGTTGTAGGAACTTTACCTCCACAGAATTTTGGGTTGCTGTGCCTTGTCCTTGTCCTTGTTACCTGTGAATTTTTGTGTAAAGAGAGGATCCCTCTTCAATTTTTACTGAGCTGGTTTTCCTCCAGCAATCTTACAATTGCAATAACCTTTTGTCCTGGTGAATGGTGAAAGTAACAACATTAATAGTTTAGTGGTATGCAGTTCATATTCACCAGGGGACATATCCTGAGAATATCAAATCATGGAATTGCCAAAAGAGAAGTAAAGTGAAAAATTGGGGAGGAATTGGGAAAATGTAAGCTTGGTGAATCAAAATAAATGATAATAACTTGAGGAAAAAACTATACACTTTGGTCTTGTTCCTGGCCATGAAAATATTGATTTTGATGGTAATGATTCACAGGGGAGAGGACTTGGTATGCTTGGGGGAAAAGATGATGATCTTTACATGGATGGAAAAGATGGTATTTGTGGATATTAAGAGTGGAAGTGGAAGTCAAAGTCAAGGGGTGGGGTGGGATGGTATGGGGGTAAATCACTTGAGGGGAGAAAGAGGACCTATTTAAGTAGTTCTTGATGGATTTTTAAGCCAGGTGGTTGGGTAGTGGGTGGGGGCAAAAAATCTATGGCATTTTGAATATGTAATTGATCTAAATTTTCTGAGTGGTGTGTTAGGGCTTTAGACAGTCCAAATCCAAAAATTGAGCTCGAGGAATCCAATCTCACTTCTCAGGGGAAAATTTTTGTAACGGAGGCTTCCAGTATTTAAAACTATTGGACCATATTTAAGCCTTGCTGACTTGCTGCATTGGCTGAAACATAATCTAGCACATGGATGGTGAATCTGTTTGGAGGCATTAAGATGTGGGCAAAGTGCACTGAAAAATTTGGAATTCCTAATTGATGGTGACAATTGAAGTTCTCTATGGATGGCATCCGTTGGAATTCAATGTAAGCAAATTGAGCTTAAAAAATTGAAATTGCATCATGTTTTCCAACCGTTGCAACTAGTTATGGATGATGAAAATTGCTTCTCATGACAGACAGCAACCATTAGAAGGCCTCATGGATGGAAACCAATTTTCTTCTTAGTGGTTGCTAGCCATTGCAAATCTTTATGGATGGTTAAAATTTCTTCTCATGATGGACTTTAACCATTAGAATGCCTCATGGAAAGTGAGAAATGTTCTTCTTAATGCTTTCCAACAATTGCAGTTCTTTATGGATGGTGAAAAGTGATTCTAATGAGAAAATTTGACCATTAGAATGCCTCATGAATGGCAAGCAATGTTCTTCTTAATGGTCACCAACCTTTGTAATTTTTTTATGAATAGAAAGAATTGATTCTCATGACCAACTGTGACTATTAAAATGCCTCATGGATGGTGACCAATGTTCTTCTTGATGGTTTCCAACCACTGCAATTCTTTATGGATGGCAAAAATTGCTTCTCATGATGGACTGCAACCATTAGAATTCCTCATGGACAGTGACCAATGTTCTTCTTAATGGTGGCCAACCATTTATTCTCCTTCCAGTGTCACATCCAGGAAAAGAGTGGCACACAGTGTAACATATTATCTACATATATGGTATTATTGGTGACAGGCCGTGGCAAGACATGGATGATGTGAATTGTGAGTAAGAATTACTCTGGGATAGTGGAAGAAATGTACTTCTCTAGGATTGTGATTAAGAGTAATGTAAAGGATGGTGAGTAAGGAAGACAGCAAACATATGAGTAAGATTGGGAAGAAGGAGATGAGAAGAAGCTTGGCTTTTGAGTTCTCCACAATGGTGCGGGCATGAAATAAGCTGTGTATCAAAACTGGCTTGATATGCCCACAGCCTTGTGAAAAAACCCAAAATGGGCTTGTATGCTGGGCGGCCAGCATACAACTCCTGAAATGATCATGGTACATAGGACATAATGAGGTTGCACAATAGGGTGGCCAAGGTACAGCTTGGCTTTTGAGTGCTCCAAAAGGGTGTGGGCATAAAATAAGCTGTGTATCAAAGATTGCTTGTATGCCCACACACTTGTGAAAGAACCCAAAATGGACTTGTACGCTGGCTGGCCAGCTTACAAATCCTGAAAGGATCATGGGGCATAGGAAATAATGAGGTTGTGCAATCCGGTGGTCAAGGTCCGGCTCCACTTGGCTCAGATTTTTATGCTTGCCTCCCAGAGTACAGCTCAAAATGGGCCCACCCCGTTTTGGCTGTAAGGCATGCCCACACCCTGGCTGAGCAGCCAGGAAATGCTAAGTGGGCTTGCCTGCAACGGCTCAACTGAATTTTTTTGGCTTGTGCAAGGCTGTGGGCATAAATCAAGGGAAAGCTGTTTTGAAGCTTCATTTTGGCTCACCTCATGGGGGGGTTGGCATAAATATTATGCATGCTGTGTTCTTAAGCTGCTTGCACAGAATTTCAATTTAAACCATAGGGCGCAGGCATCTTGGTGACACAAAAATTTCAAGCTTGCCCATGGTTAGAAACCATTGGGCCAAGCTAATGGTTGACAAGCATTTGGGAGATCTAATGGTTGGGGACCGTTGGGCAAAGCTAATGATTGGTGAGCATTGGGGCAAGCTAATTGTTGGGAACCATTGGGGAAAGCTAATGGTTGTCAACCATTGGGACAAGCTAATGGTTGGCAACCATTGGGACAAGCTAATGGTTGGCAACCATTGGGACAAGCTAATGGTTGGCAACCATTGGGGCAAGCTAATGGTTGAAAACCATAGGGTTGAGCTAATGGAGACTGACCATCAGGCCAAGATCAGCCTAAGCTAATGAACAGCAACCATGAGGCTAAGTTAATGGATGGCAACCATTGAGAGTGAGTCACTCCTCAATGCATGAATGCATACAAGGTAGTGTATAAGACATCACTTACAGAGACATAAACACTGAAACTTGTATATCAACCTTAATTGCATTAGGAAATAAAAGAATAGAAAGGCTCTCAAGATACAGGAAGAAAAAAAAGACCACTCAAGTCTCAACTATTGTTGGCGCAATCCACTTGCCTCAGGGGTTTGAGCTTTAACTATGCCAATTTTTTTACCAGGCTTCTTCTTGATTTTTTCTGATAGTAAGGTGATTGCTGAAACAATTTTTTAGTTGTCACAAGGAGCCATAAGTTTGAGGTCAATTTCCAAAAGGGCTTGCAGTGCTGCAGGGTGATAAGCATCAATCAGAAGTTTTTTTGGGCATTCAAGGAGGTTGAATTCCTTGGGTGTCAACTTGACTGACACACAATCAAGTAGTGAATGCAACTTCTTGATTTCTTGGTTCTTCATAGCAACTTGTAATGCTATTCCATCTAGGAGTCAAGTTACATCAGTTATTTTGCAAATTCTCCAGGGGGTTTCAATGGTTGTGCAAGTGACATCTTTATCCTCCTCCAATCAGAAACAACATCCACATGGTCAAATATTGCAATGACTTCTTCTACTTCTTTGGGAAGGTATTTGCGGGATGTATGAAAACAATTTTCACTTATCTGGAATGCAAACCAACACACACCATCAGCATCCATTATTTGAATATGAACCCCTAGGACTCATGCTCAAACCCCCTTTTTGGCTTGCTGGATGGATGTGCCTTTGGCCTAGGTAATTTTATTTTCTTGCAACTTTGACCCTAATAGCTCAGCTTTCCGTATTACCTTTCCCTGCCCCAAGACCCATCTCTTGAATAATGCGCTCATGTTCTCCATGCCATCCCACACCATACCAGTTTGTGCCTTTTTCCAGTTTGAGAAATGCAGGAATATGATTGCACCTATTGCTGCATTACAGCCCAAAGATACAAAGGAACTTGCATGCCACTCAAATGTAATCCTTGAGAAACCTGCCTTTTGCACATCCCTCTCACATTTTACCTTAGCACTCCATGGGAAATTGTTGGTTGATGGCACATTTGGTGCTGGGTGGAATTGTGGGGGTACAATGTTGGTTCTGAGTCTAGCCAATTCTTCATTGTATTGCAGCTGCCCATCCACCTGATTTGCCTTTCCATGTTCTGTCTGGAAATACTCCAGATGTGCCATGACCAGCTGTTCCCTCATGGAGCCCACTGTTCCCATTTCAGTATTTATTCAGGAGAGGGAGGTGAGGGGAAGTTGGTGAGGTTTGCTGGAATCCCCATCAAAAAGCGGACCCATTGCTTTAAAGAACTTGAGATTGTACTATATTGACAAGGGAGGGGGGTTTTTGTGACCATCTGGCGCACTTGTCTCAATTTGCGGTCTAAAGTCTCCTTTTCAAGTTTTTGCTTTTCAGAAAAGTTGGTCAGTCCAATGCTAGATTGAGCAGTGCAATCATTCACGTCCTCTAAACCAATTGCAATCAGCATCTCTGTGTTAATGAAACTAGTTTACTTCCCAGTTTAATCATACTGCTCAGCTGATTCTATCATAGTATTCACATCTGGGGGAACCCCCTTGATTAAGTCGTCCAGGAGTCCCTCATGATATGGAAAACCAGAGGATACTGCCTCTTGTGTACCAGAGGATATTGTCTCTGCAGGAAGAATTGGTGTGTCTTGACCGGCTGCAGCAGGTTGGGAGGTATGGGCAATTTGGTCTTGCATGATAAATAATTAATATTCAAGGGTTGGCTAAGGGTAATATAATACTATAGTACTATTCCATAATGCCCCAAATGTGGGGAGGAGGGCCCTATGACTAGTGTGAGAGGCAAGTCACAATGCAGCTTATGGTTAAGTTGTGGAGCCAACGCCAGGGACTGAATTGATTTTGGAGTGGGTTGACGTAGGTATTTTCCAACCCTTGAAAAACCAATATTTTTATAGAGATAGATAGTGAGTGTTTGAGATAGTATTGTTTAACTGTGAGAGGGTATGAACAGATAACTTGATGGATAGACTTGTTGATTGGTATGGGAGAAAGAACAGCTAGAGGATGATGATCAATGTAAGATAATAAAATTTCCTATTTATATTCCTACCCTCCTCCTTCACCATTCCCCAATTCTAAACATTTGACAACTGAGGCTTTGTCTGTCCAATTAATTGGAAAATAATATAATGCATGATGACAATTTTAATATCCAAGATTCTGTTCTTACAAATATTATCTCTACCAACCTGACATCTAATCTCCATTTCATCATCTCTTAGGCCCCGTTCATGTCCACACAAAGTGTCATATGGTTGGCATTTGGCGTCCAATTGTCCACATTTCCTCAAATGATGCTTGTTGATGCTTTCTAAGGTTACAGGTCACCCACATGCCAAACAGAATGGTACTTCCATGTTCAAATAAATCCCTGCACATTCCACAATCAGTTTTGCCCTTGTACTCATATCAGCTAAAAGGGAAACTCAATACTTGTGCCAGGGAAACCAAAGTCATTGTCTTGCCTGGATATCCAAAGGTCCCCACAACATTTTCCAAAACTTTCACATTCCCCACTATCTCCTTTCCCCTCACCACCACAATCTCCCCTAGTTCTGTTGAGACCACTTGCACATTTAAGTTGGGGTGGGCTGTGTATGGATCTTTGGCATTTTCTGAATGTGCATCTTGGAATAACTGAATCACAAACCAAACATCCCCACATTCTGATTGCACAAAGAGCTTGGTGATTCAACCAGATGAACAGAGTTCATACCGCATGATCTCCACATAGCAATTGGAGCAATTTTTCCCCTGATCCAGCCATTGCACTGTAAATCTTTTATGATGTATCAAGGTACTGTTGATTTTGTGCACATTTTGATCAAGAGACACATCCTTTTGCAGACCCAATCTTCCAACCTCTTTTATCCATAAGCAATGGATTTCTGTTTCTAATGGGTTGAGGCTGAATTGGGGATTTGAGTTTGCTTTTCCCTTGTTAATTACCTTGAACTGGATCAGTAAACTTGAATATTGACTCCTTGATGTACATGTCTTCATGATTGTACCATGTATATAACCTGTAATCAATTCATTAATTATTTTCTTTGTTTGCCCTGTAATAAGTAAGGTGTACAGCATGATTCTTAGTCAGCTCACCTGTGCAATTGCCCTTTGGTATCCTTCCCAAGACACCATTCAACCTTTCATGTGCCCAGGATGCTGTGTCCATGTCACCAAACCTTTTGATCACTTCTGGGTAATGCTGAGTAATTTGCACATTGGGTTTACTCCTTTGTTGTGGCCATCCAGTCCTTAGTGTTTAACGGTATTCCAGCATTAGTTGTTCAACCTCCATGATATCTTGGTTCAAAATATGATGCTTCATTAAAATTTTGGTTATGTAAATCAGAATCATGGTTGAGTCCTTCAAGATTGTTATTGAGCCAATGTGATCAATACTGGGTCTTTTCTTACCACTCCACAAAGGAATTATAGCAAGGGGATAGTAAGCCATGTAGAGGACCAGCCACTCCGCGGCCTTGAGTGATACTGCACCATGAAATCCAAAATTCTTTGGTACCCTTGTCATGCATGATGGCACCTTTGTGTCCTCAATCACCTGTTGGATGTGCCTCAAATTTTGAAGCATTAATTGAGGCCCTGGGATGGATGATTCCACTTGAGCTGCTTTCCCTCTGTCATAATCCTTGTTCACTGGACTGCTTTCCTCACCCCCCATCAGCTTCAGAGTACTTGTGTGGCTTCCTTGACTGGCTATACTTTGTGAAATTCCCAAGCTATCAATAATTCTTCTTTTTAAAGAATACAAGTGAGTGCTTTTATATTCAGAAGATGGTTGAGATTTCTTGCTTTGCTGTGAGGCTGATGATGATTTCCCAGCCTGTGAAGATCTCAATTCATATTGTCTGGATTGACTTGTTGAGCTTTCTTCCATTATTTGTGTAAGTGCTCTCAGATTTCTGGCATTAAGCCGTCTCTTGGGACTTCTCTGGTGGTGATCACCCTCCTCTGATTGATCTTCAGGAGACTTCCTTCTCTTCCACTTTCCAATGATTCTTTCCACATTACCCAGTGATCCATTTTTCTCTCCTCTGCTCTTCTCTTGGATTTTTTCCTTCCCCAATTCTTCTCCCGCTAGGGCAATGTTAAGATAACTCATGCTATGATCCTTTAGATTTCCCAAAATCCACCCATGCATGAGCTCTATTAATAAATATTATATTGGGCGCCAATATGGAAGCCTTTTCAAACAGCTTTCTCTGACCTCCTTCTCCTTGGTAATTTGATCTTGCTCCCATGATGTCTGAAATTCCTCCCACTTCTTTGAATTCTTCATGTGCTTGGCATTTCTCCTTGGCTGGAACTCCTTGACATTTGGATCATTGATCTTTTCCTTTTTGATTTCAAAATATGAGCAGAAAATTGTTGAAGAATGACCAGAGGATCCTGCCACCTTGCACATAGCTGGCAAATCCCCAATCAATGGAACAGTGCAACAAATATCTCCTTACCTTGAGGAAACTGGCTGTTTCCAGAAAACCATAATCCTTCCCAGAGTTCTTTGATTTCATCAACCAATGGATCTATAATGTGGTTAATTTCTTCCACTTTGGGTTCCTTGGGACCAGGGATAATACCAAAAAGGAAAACATTCTCTATCTTGTAATGTTCTTCTAGTGGAATTTTGAGACAGATCAAGGTCAATGCTCCCACAAAGATTGATTTGTGCCCAACCTTATTTCCAAATGGGTTGAACCAATCCACATATAGACTGAAGACAAGGTGCCCTGGTTGTTGGGTAAATTTTCTCTTCTTGTCTGCGCCTCCAGCAAAGTTGTGCCAAACTGAGCCATTCCAAACATTGCTCATCACATTTGCAATGAGGTTTTGATGATGAAGATTGCTTTCAATGAGCTTTTCAAACTATACAAACCGTAATTCTCTACCAAGCCAGGCCTTCAAGCTTTGATAATGAAATTTTAGAGCTGGTTTGATGGGTCTGTTATGTTTCCCACTGGTCTTCATGAGCAATTTTGTACCAGAGTAAATGCCCTGCTCATCACCACTTTGGCACACAAAGATTTTGCTAGTGAAATCAAAATTGGAAGTACATTCCTTGAAAATTGATGCTTGGTTGTTTGATTTATCTGGGATTGGATACAGCTTGAAGCATTCTGGACATCATATCCTTGTTTCCAGGTTGGGCTTAAAACCTAGCCTTTGAATTAGAGTCACTTTTCTGGGAGTTACTGCCTTCATTATTTTATTTGAATCAAAATTGAATTCCCTCCCAAGATTCTTGATCTTCTCCTGCTCTGTCTTCAAGAAATCTGTGATTTCCAAGTCACTAAGTTGATGAAAAAGGCACATTTTTGCAGCTTGGAGAAGCACAAGCAGACTGTGCCTTGGGACTAGATAAAAAGAGTTATAATTGTGTTCTTGAGTATTAAACCAGTGCCCTCCCTGGTGAAGTTGATTCTGAATCTGCCCTTCACTTTCATTCCTTGATGGATTTTTGGAAACCTGAAAATAATTATAGCAGGCAAATTAGAATATCAGCACATGAATGTACAGTGTTAATTCTTTTCCCATCCCTCCTCTACACTTACATGAATTCTCCCTTGTAATGGCAATATATCTGTTGTGACTTGCAGGGCCTGATTGAGTCTGCTCATAGCCGCCTGGTATTTCTTGAAGGCAGAGGAAGAAAAATCAATTCCTATATTTTTGTTTCCATCTTCATCTTCATATTTGCCCTTGCCACATTTCAATTCCAGACATTGGCATATCTTCCATTTGGCTGCCTTCATATCAATTGATGGATGGATGGATGGATGGGTGGGTGGGTGGATGGATGTATGGATGGATGGATGGATGGATGGATGGATGGATGGATGGATGGATGGATGGATGGATGGATGGATTAATGGATGGATGGATTGATTGATCAAAAGATGCAGAAATTCATCAATTGGGTGCTGGTTGCACTACCCACCCACATCTTATACACTACCTGGTATGCATATATGCATTGAGGAGTGAATCACTCTCAATGGTTGCCATCCATTACCTTAGCCTCATGGATTTTGTCAATGGGCTTAGGCTGAGCTTGCCCCAATGGTTGCCTACCATGAGCTTTCCCCAATGGTTGCCAACCACTAGCTTTCCCCAATGGTTGCCAACCATGAGCTTTCCCCAATAGTCACCAAAAATTAGCTTTCCCAAATGGTTGCCAACCATGAGTTTTCCCAAATGGTTGCCGACCATGAGCTTGCCCCAATGGTTTCTGGCCATGAGCTTGCCCCAATGGTTCCAAACCATGAGCTTGCCCCAACGGTTGCCAACCACTAGCTTGCCCCAGTGGTTGCCAACCATTAGCTTGCCCCAATGGTTGCCAACCATTAGCTTGCCCCAATGGTTGCTGACCATGAGCCTGCTGCATTGGTTGCTGAGGGTGAGCCTGTTGCAATTGTGGCTGTCCATTGGCAAAATTCCACCTTTTTTAACATTCAAGTCATCATCCCCCTGTGATTTGCAATTATTGAATGCTGACCCTGCTCTCCTACTTTTGATAATCATGCAGTGGCAACAACAAACAACCCATCATGGTGCAATACCTCTTGAATGTAGCCCCATCAAAAAGCCCCAGACTCTTCAATCAAGCAGTTTCCAGCAGTGTCCCTGGCTTCTACTCCCACTTCTCTTGATGTCTCTCATCCTACTGTAGAGTTGTGATGAATCTCACCAAGTCAACAGATGCTCATTGGCAACAAATCTGAAATTCCCTGAAACAATCCCAGGTTCAATCACTGCCATCATCTTGCATTCATCAACAGATCCACTCCACTACCTCTCTAGTCCCACCCAATTCTTCATGTCCACTTCATGGCATATCAACCCTAGCAAGAGAGATTTTTCTTGAAGAACTTGCACAAATCAACTTCCCTTGCTGTGTTTTAAATTTGTCTGAGCCTTGGGAATCACATTGGAACCAGTTTTTCATGGGACTCATCATTCAACATTGGAAACATTCCCATGCACATGGTGCATTTTGAAACTACCCATTCAACTCAGTGCATAACACCAAATCCAACCGTACCATTGTCCTCAAGAGGTGGTTCATGGGCAGGATATCCAATATTAAGTCCGGAAAATATCTTCCAGAAGCCCATGCAGTAAAACAAAATTGGACATGAAAATCCAGATGGCACAAACAAGTAAGCAATTACTACCTATCATCCCATGGTATTTTTTACCCCAATTTTTTCACATGGGTTTTCCTCTCTGCCTAAAGCTCTCTGTTAAATCTCTGCTACCTACTCTACTACTACCTACTCACTAAATGACGGCGCAGATAAGTAGACGAGTGAAGACACTCCAAATCTGGTCCTCTTCTCAAGACTTCACTCGTCCGCAAAACTCAGCCAGGGGATCGGGATCTCAAGGGAATCTTTCAACCACCCTGAATCTTTCTCGAATCTCAATCTGTCTCAATCCAGGGGTCTTCTCATCATCCTCTGTACATCCCATCTTCTCAGTCCTTTCTCTTTCATTTTATTCCCATCATCTCTTCTCATACCAAATTCACCAACTGTTCTGTGTGCCTGCCCGGTGAGATATGACTCTTGATTTCTTCTTGACATTTGACTTCCTCACGTATTGACCTCACTCTTCCTGCTAGTTTCATTCATCTTGATCTCTTCATTTGCTTCACATCCCAACCTCAACTCAATCCTCTAAAGCTCATCAATCATCATTGTCAAACTACGTCTTGTCCATCAATCTCCGCCAATTTCTCATTAGATCTTCAATTCCAGATGTTTGTGGTCATGGTTTCATCTCATCTTCCTGTTCTAATTCTGATGTTCATTTGTTTTCATCTTACCAGTTCCCATTTTTAAGTTAAATCAATTTCTCACCCTCTTAACAATTTTAAAAGCCGAAAGGACGGCTCTATCAAATCTCATCTCATCGCCTAGATAATCCGACTGGGAAATGTCCACTGGCTTGATCTCCAAAGGGTTCCGGAAGGCTATGCTGAAGTCCGCGCTAGACACTATTCCAAAACTCAGCAAAAACAATTATGGCGTATGGAAGGATAAGATGAACGCGATTCTAGATGTTCGCGGATGTTCCAGGTTGATCAATGACAAAACCTCCAACTTGGACCATGACCTCAATGATGAAATAAAACTTCTTATCATCTCTCGGTTCGAACCTTCTACCCACAATAATGTTGTCACCTCGCATAACAAAAACTTGGAAAAGCTGCTGTGGAAAGCAATCATTGAGAAATATGCCTCTTCTCAAGCATCCAACAGAGCTAGGGTATTTAACAACTTCCTCTACTTACGTTTTGGTTCTGACAAGATAGAAGACTTCATTACGAGGACAAAAGTTTGCATCAAGAAAATTTCGGAGGTCGGAATCATTTTACCCAACAACATTCTGGCGTATCTCCTTCTTTTCAAATTACCCAAAGCAATGAAAGATTTCAAAAAACAAATCATGCACACAAATAAAGAACTTACAGTAGAGTATGTTCTAAATCATTTAACTCAGCTCAACAATGAATCCAATGCTCAGACGACTTGAGAAGGCCAACACTCACGGACTGAGGTAGCTCTGATCAACTCAAGACCTTTGGATACTCATAGTGACAAGCAAAGTGAACGTCGGAGGTGTACCAAGGGCTACCACAACCCAAAGCAGGACAAACATCACTTGGCGGATAACTGTTGGCATTTACATCCCAAAGTCGCCCCAGATTGGTGGAAGGAAGAACAAGCTAAGTGGAGATGGCGGAAAAATCCTTCCAAAACAAACCCAATTGCACATTATCTTGCTGTGCTAACGACTTGGATCAATCACGGGGATCCGAAATCAAAATTCATTCTAGATAGTGGCGCCTCAATCCACATGGTCAATGATAGTTGTTATTTTAAGGAGATGTCTCCGTACTGCAACCAGGCTATCAAAACCGGGAAGGAGGGCGCCGAACTTGAGATTAAGGGTAGAGGTACAGTGGAGTTTTTCTGGGATAATTTCACTCTCAAACTGTCCAAAGTCCTCTATGTTCCCAGTCTCACCATCAATCTAGTAAGTGCAGGAGCACTCAATCAGGCTGGCTGTACATTACTCGCGAACAAAAACAAGTTCAGTGTCACCAAAGAAGGTATTGATGTCCTTGGTGGAACAATCGTTGATAACCTGTACTCACTGGAAACTCCCCAATTCAATCAAGACTATCTCACCCCTCACTGCTCTCACTTAACGTGGACTGCCAATGAGGAACTTTTCAAAATCCATTGCAACCACGGCCACGCTTCTATAGCTAGACTTGAAGGTTTCACCAAACATATCCCTCTTGAGGTTAAAAGGCGGTTTGAGTGCATTGACTGCATCAAGAGCAAAATCACAAAATCCTTGTTCAAAGAGACCTCCAAAAAGGCAACTAAGGAATTCAATGGAATTCACTTGGAACTCATGGGTCCCCTCAAGCCTCAGTCTAAGGCAGGTCATAGATTCATTCTCACTCTTGTAGACAGTGCATCGGGGTATGTTGGAGATTTTCCTCTAACCTCAAAGGAGGAAACTCCTGAGGTCATTATCAACTTGATTGAAAAAGAGCATCAACAAAGAGGTTATTTTCCATCGGAATTTTGCTCCGACGGCGGTACTGAGTTTGTCAATGGAAAACTTCAAACGTTTTACGACAAGAATCACATTTGGCAAATTATCTCTGAGCCTTACCATTGCAAACATAATGGAAAGGCTGAACAAGCTAACAGAACAATCATCAAATCTACTTGGACAATGTTGAAGGACGCGCAGCTGCCTGCCTACCTGTGGCACAAAGTTATCAAATCCAGCGCTCTTATGCTTAATCAGATCCCCAGAGAAGATCAGTTGGTATCACCATGGTTCCGGATTCAGGGTTATGCATTGCCAAATTCCTACCTCAAACCAATAGGCAGCCCTTGCGTATATCTACTTTCTAGACGCAACAAGGGCCAAAAATTTAAGGAAAAGGGGGAAGAAGGAATTTTAGTAGGCTTTAATCCTATCTTCCGTTCATATCGCATCTTAACCAAGACTCATGCTATCATTTCTTTGAAACACGTCAAGTTCCTAAAAATGGCTAGCCCTCTCAACTCAATCCTGACGATCTCAACCGACGATGGGGGGGATACCTTTAAGACAACGGGAGTAGAACTAGGTCAACCTCTAGGTGGGCATCTTCAAAGAGACAATCCGGCCTTTACCAAGTATTGGTTGGTGTCCAAAGATGAATCATCCTCCGAGGAAGATCACGACACCCCTTTGGATCAAGATGTATCAGACCCTAAAGGGCCTGATACCAATGCAAGCCAGCCTCCAACAAATATACAAACTCAAACTTGTGAAACTCAGCAACCAAATCGTCCAAATCGGGTCCTCAGAGATTGATCAACTATCAAGCCACCACAGCAATATGGGTTCTTTCACTACTACAAACCTAAGAGCTATGAAGATGCCGTCAGATGTGATGAAAGTGACAGGTGGGTTGCCGCCATGGATGGCGAACTGGCCTTGATCAAATCATTTGACGTCTGGGAAGAATGCAAGGGGCCCAAGCCCTTGAATCCGCTCCAAACAACTTGGATCTTCAAGGTGAAGGAAAACTGCCACGGGGATCCGATCAAATATAAAGCACTTCTGTGCCTGCAAGGCTTTAACCAAATCAAGGGGATCAACTTCTTCAAAACATTTGCACCTACGGGAAAACCCTCCACCCTTTGACTCCTGTTAGTCTACGCACTAAAATCTTCTCAAAAAGTGCGTCAATTCAACGTGAAAAGTGCTTTCTTAAATTCAGAGATTGACAAGGAGGTTATCATACAAACTCCTAAAGGTTTGAATCGCCCTTCAAAGTTTCTCAAACTTAAGAAATCATTGTACGGATTGAAGCAATCCACGAAGAACTGGTATGAGACTCTGACTACCTGGTTCAAGGAGATTGGATTCTACAAATCTGCTTGCGATCCTTGTTTGTACTTGTCAGAAGACGGCAAATCCCGTTTATTCTTTCATGTTGACAATTTGATCCTCGTGGGCAATGGTCAGGGTTTTGAACAAAAATTTCTACAGAAGTTCAAGGGATCAACAAGTCAGGACCCCAATACTATACTTGGGATGAAAATAGAGGTCTCATCCGACAAAATACTCCTCAGCCAACCAAATCACATACAGCATGGTCTTCAAGAACTTGGCCTGACCAACTGCAAAGGATCATCCACGCCGCTCACTCGTAATCTGCAACTCAAGCCCACTACAGACAAAGAACACAAAGCATTCAAAGCACTTAACATCAATTATTGATCCGCGATAGGTTCACTCAATCACATCGCGTGTTACACTCAACCTGACGTCAGCTTTGCAGTATTGAGTTTAGAAAGGTTCAATGTCAAACCAGGACTCAATCACTGGAACAAACTGAAGAAAACATGGAAGTACCTGAAGGCAACTCAACACTATCAACTGGAACTCAAAATTACGGGTCCTGAGGCTCTGGAAACGTTCTCTGATGCGTCCTGGGCTGATGACCCCAATACTTGTAAATCGCAAACAGGTTATTTGTGTGTTTTGTTTGGAAGCCTTGTCTCCTGGAACAGCTGTAAGCAAAAAAATATCACTTGGTCTTCTACTGACGCGGAGTTGAATGCTCTGGTGGAGTCATTTCATGAAGCGACTTGGATTAAGGCTCTCGTTAACGAAATCTTTTCCTTATCTTTGGGGACAATCCCACTGAACATTGACAATAGCGGATTGGACAACAAAATTCGCAAATTTGGATTGAATTCAAAAACTCGACATCTGGACTTAAAGACTAAGGGAATGAGGGAAGAGCTTGCAGCCAACAGAATCGAGATCAAACTGTTAAAGTCATCTGACATTCCAGCAGATTCACTAACCAAGGCATCTTCCGCTCAAAGCATTGCCCTTCTGTTTCCTTTTATTCGCTCTGATGCTGGGAAAACTCGTACTTGAATTTTTTTTATTTATTGTTTCATTTTCATGTCTCTCATTGCTATATCTCATCAGGAATGGTGGGGTGTTAAATCTCTGCTTCCTACTCTACTACTACCTACTCACTAAATGAAGGCGCGGATAAGTAGACGAGTGAAGACACTCCAAATCTGGTCCTCTTCTCAAGACTTCACTTGTCCACAAAACTCAGCCAGGGGATCAGGATCTCAAGGGGATCTTTCAACCACCTTGAATATTTCTCAAATCTCAATCCGTCTCAATCCGGGGGTCTTCTCATCATCCTCTGTACATCCCATCTTCTCAGTCCTTTCTCTTTCATTTTATTCCCATCATCTCTTCTCATACCAAATTCACCAACTGTTCTGTGTGCCTGCCCGGTGAGATATGACTCTTGATTTCTTCTTGACATTTGACTTCCTCACGTATTGACCTCACTCTTCCTGCTAGTTTCATTCATCTTGATCTCTTCATTTGCTTCACATCCCAACCTCAACTCAATCCTCTAAAGCTCATCAATCATCATTGTTGAACTACGTCTTGTCCATCAATCTCCGCCAATCTCTCATTAGATCTTCAATGCCAGATGTTTGTGATCATGGTTTCATCTCATCTTCCTGTTCTTATTCTGATGTTCATTTGTTTTCATCTTACCAGTTCCCAGTTATAAGTTAAATCAATTTCTCACCCTCTTAACAATCTCAAATCAACAAACAGAGATCTTTGAAGCACTTGGATTACCAGAAAATCAGTCCAGTATATTCAGTGAAACACAATGTTGCTCTGAAACTGAGGTCTCCAAAGAAAAGGTCTTCCAGAAGGTCCAGTGACAATGGCAATCTCAAGGTTTCTCTGCCCTTGGTCACCAAATAGATAAAAAATTTGAAAAAATGAAAGCTGAGAAACTTGGTAGATGGTAAAAGTGTGGTCATTCAATGTGGATGATGAGGAAATCTTCCAACCTACAACAAAAACTCACAAAGGTGTCAACAAGACTCCCCAGCAACTGTTATCATCCTGATTTAATTTCTTCCCTTTCTCCAGAGCGCAGACAGCTTATGGATATGCAGCCTCCAATTGACCTTGCCTTCATAATGTCTAAACTCATACCTTCAATCATTTTTAGATCTAAATTCATGTTTCCATATTGATTCTTGTGATAATATAATATTAAACTCTCACTCATTGAATCCATAGACTCTTTCAAGGATATTGTACTTGGAATATTTTTGTAATCAGAGGTACCTGTGTTGTAAAATCACATAAATATCATTAAATCTTGAACATTTCCGAATTGTTTTAATTATCTTCCCCTGAATCAAAATACATTCTACATTTTGAAACTATTATCAACATAACTGTACCAATGCCATATACATAAAAGCTCCTTCATGCAATGATTTAATGTGGTAAATACCTTTGATATATAAGTCTGCTTTTGGAAAGCATGCACATGTATGTGTATGTGCATGGTCTGTAAAGCACATTTGGGCGCTGAGCCAAGTTTTTCCAAAATTTGCTAAAGCGCGCGTGGCGCTTAGCAAAGTCATCTTGACACCTGGAAAACCCTTCTTGGCGCCTTTCCAAGGTCAACTTGGCGCCTGGAAAAGTTTATCTTGGCGCCAATCAAAGCTGGTTGCATTGACCCACCAATCACATGATCATACTTGAAAAAGAAAAAAAATGGCTTTAAGTTGGGGTGAGGTAGGCTGGTCAGTTTTGGTGCAAACAGCTTTGATTGGCATCAAGGGGAGCTTAATCAGGCGCCAAGGTTTAATCCCCGCAAGCCTAAACTAATAAAGCTCCCTGGGCGCCAATCCAAGTCCCTCTAGGCGCATGCCAAGTTGAACTTGGACAGGCGCCCAGACGCGCTTTACACACCATATGTGTAGATGGCCACAGGAGAGGCCTAAAACAATAATTTTAATCAAAAATATACAAATTGGGGTTGCAATATACACCCCCATTTGCAAATTCATGGTGTATAAAGCCGGTCTGGGTGCCTGGAAAAGTTCAGGGGTTGTTTGTAAAGTGCGTGTGGCGCCCAAAAAAGCTAGCTTGGAACCCAGCCAAGCAATCTTGGTGCCCTTTCAAGTGCCAGTTGGCGCATCGCCAAATTTGCCTGGTGCCTTGCCAAGTTGGTTTGTTTTTCAATCAAAGCTGGTTGAAAAACCAATTCTCAACTGTATTGTTTCTCTTTTTTTGACTCAAAAAGTTATTTTTTTTTTTAATTTTTACTTTAAATAGCTGTGCATAAATTAATGAAATGAATTTTAAAAAGGTTGAAAAAAAAACTTACCTTGTTAAATATTCTTTGACAAAAAGTCCCATGACTTTTTTCTACCCACTGTAATTTTCCCCCACATCATCCAATTTGTCCCTAAATCAGGAGAAGATAAAAAACCATGAGAAAAAAACAATAAAATATGTATATATATATATATTTCAGAACACGCCATACCAGGATGGGTTTCCCAACAGATACCACTCATGTACTTTTTTCCCACATCATTCAATGAGTACCTCAAGCATAAAAAGATAAAAAACCATGAGAAAAAAGACAAATAAAATAAAAATAAATAATCAAAAATTAAGTTGAAAAAAATATCCAAATTCTGTAATTCAATTCAACTTGTGAGCTCAATTATCAAAGTCACAAATAATTCTTATATCTCTTTGTTCATATTATGAACTAAAATGTGGTTACTGATTACTAGGTTGTTATTTAAAACTATGTTCCTGGAAGAGAATTTTTATCCCCCTGGTTCAACAGGCAGTAAAATTTTCACTGCAACCTGGTGGTTGAAAAAGTGAATTCTTGACTCCAACAGTGTGTTGAATTTAGTGGCTCACTCCTCACTTAATTTTCCCAATTGACCAATTACATAGTTACGTAATTGAAGGTAGCATTTCTGATGATTTGGAGGTTGAATGGGTTTTCCACTTGCCCCTGGAACTTGGTGGAAAAATTTGGGTTGAACTCCACTCATGGATGCTGTCCAGGACAATAGGGGATTGAAGGTGTAGTAGGGTAAAGATATGTGGATTTAGAGTTGAGGGTGATGCGACAACCTCTATCAATGACAGAGGGGGGCAGGTGAGATCAACTGAAGATAAAAAAGAGATACTTCTTGAGATATAGCTTTGATACAGGTAAGATACAACTTGCCACCTGCATACAGGTGGCGCCCTATTTTTGGTGGTGATTACATCAACTTTGTATCATCAATCAAAATAAATCCTATTTATATTCTATTGATCTCCTATATCTACTTCCAATCAAAATAAAAATAACAAAAGCAAAAGCAAAAGAAAATGAAATATCTATCTAAAACTACTCTTCAATCTCAGCCACCATTTTGGAAAATTGCGAATCCCATACACTAGCTAGTTTTATCTCCCTGTTGTCATACTCCTCCTTTTTATTGGCAGTTACTCCCATTTTTTAAGTCACACCAGAAAAATAAATAAAATATTCAAGCTCTGTTATCACTTCCTTCTTCATCTCTTCTTCTCTTAATTTCTCCTCCAACTCTTCAAGATTATCCAGACCCCACCCAAATAGAATAATTCCCCCCAAATCTTTAGGAAATTGACCAACCTTCTCTTCAATTGTCTTCAAGTCTTCAAATGGATCATCTTCAATAGCAACCACTGGGCCAACCACCCTTCCTCCAGAGAAAGCATAAAACCCAAATTTTTTATTTCCCTTCTTATCCTCCTATTTTCACCCCCTATCCCATCTTTGGCCAACTTCTTACCAACCAATTATCCAATGGAGCTTGGCCTAGAACATTTTCAGTCTCAAGACAAATACAGATGTCTAAATTTCTGCACAACTCATATGTATTGTTGGCATAGTGGTTAGGAACTGAGATCATCTTCCATTAACTGATTCCAGGGTCACTGGTTCAATACACCATAGATACAAAGAGAATTATGATAAATATTCTTATAACTATACCAGAAATTTTGATGAAATTTTTAATAATTTGTAAGTATGCTTTTATGAGTATTGATTATGGGATCAAAACCTTGATAATATATATTATCAAGATGCAGATCCAATATAAATTTAAATTAAGTAATGAGGAATTGGATTTGTACCAACTATTTATATAGATGTTCCCAATGTGTTCCATTCTTTTGGTAAAAATTTATAGTAATCATATTAAACCATACTCTCTACTCTGTATAGATAAATTGAATAATTTTGATCTTATCCCTCTTTGGGATGTATTGATACATTAATATACTCCATTGATTCTTGAGAGCTTCAAATCAAAGGAACCTGAGCATTTTTTTAAGGTATAAAACTTTCAATATAATTTCTAAGATTATGCATACTCTATATGTATAATGTCTTCCAAGGCACTATGAGTTAAGAGATAACTACATGCCAAGGCTATCAAGCTAAATTTCAGGGGAGGTATTAAATCATTTTGAGGTTCTATAGGACTTGTACACCTTTCATTTGACTGATTTTTAAGTCCTAGGATCAATTAATTAACCTTTTAGGTATGTAAATGAAGAGTTTACCCTGAAAATCCTTCTCAATGAGTCCTACTACCCTATTTCTCATTGGGTATGATGTAATGGGGTTCTGAGCCCTTTAGGAAAAAACCAGGGAGAGCCAAGCAATCCACCAATGATTCCTTGAGTCCCCTGAGGGATCCTGTTACCTAAAAAGGGAAGGTTCTTTACCCTATAGCCCATCCATCAGTTATATATTATTATTTATTTTTTAAAGAATAAGGCAAAATTTAACAAGCCCATTAAACTTAATTTCAAGAGAAGATTTACTGTTTCTGTAAACTTTGGTATTATAATCAAGTAATAATCTTATTTGCAACTCCAATTTTGAGCGGAAGGTCTAAATTGGAGTAGTAACCCCTTTGTGTTACTACTACAAAGGGTGTGAGATTATTGATAGAAAAATCTCCTTCAAACTTTATTCATTTAAAGAAAGGCCCCTTGCCTTTTATAAAGGTTTAAAGTGTGTCTTTTTACTCGTAATAACTTGGTATCATTTGAGTTTGTATGCTTTTTGATACTGTTTTGATTTTTTAAGTCATTTACTGATTAAATTATTGGTTTTGTCTTAATTTTGCAGGTTTAACCACAGCCAGGTATAGCATTATAGGTAAAATCCCTGACAAAGATCTTCCTTCCACCTAATCCACCTCTTCCACAACTCTTTCTTTCCCTTTTCCTCTGTCAACCACTTCTTTTTTTCCCTCTTCTTTTTATTCTTCTTCTTCAGCCTCCTGTTCTTCCTCCTCCTCATATTCATCCGGCTCACCAGGAGAACCTTCATTTTCATCTTCCACATTGACTTTGTCTTTCACTTTAACTTTAACAGGGATGGGTGCTGCTTTGACAGTCTCTGGTGCTTTTATATGCAACCTTTTGAAAATTCAAATCCCTTTCAAAATTCATAATTTGAAGTCTCTTTGATGCTTTGGAAACTCTTTGAATCCTTCACTGCTACTTCAACCATGCTTTGATCAAACTAAAACGTCTTTGACCTTCCTTCAACAAGGTTTGATCATTTTGACTTCCTCATTTCAAACATTGATTTATTTGACTTGTGTTCTTCAAACTTTGACTGGTTTGAATGTGATTTGATGGACTTTGACCAGTTCAATGGTGGTTTTATTCAATTTGAAGTTTTTGACAGTGCTATGAAATTTTTTTGAACGTACTCCCCATGCTCTGAGTTTTTGATCAAACTTATTGAAGAAAAAAAAGGTGTTCCCCAGAGTATATGCAATGCTTTCAACATTTAAAGCTCTTTCTGGGTGATCCCATCCAAAGCCAGCTGGCCCTTCCTCCTAAATTCAATTCTTGTCTTCTCAAGCCTCTTCATCTTCTATCTCAAAGTCTCTGCTAGTGACAAGATCCACATCATCTCTGTCAGAAATCAGCCCTTCAGAAATCAGAAGACAAGAGAAACCACTCAACATCTGATTGACCTACCCTTCTGAAAACTCCCAAGGATACAATTGAGTCCTCAGGTGCTTCCTTTGCTTCAAAGATTCCTCAAAAATCATCATTTTCCCATAAAACTGGCCCAAGAAACTTCCTTCCTAGTTCAGTGGTCCCAGAACAGGGTCTCTTGTACCTCCTACAGTGTTCACACTTCCCAGAATTGGGGGTGATGTTGTTGGTTCAGATCTTCTTGGTTTAAAGGCATCTGGAGCAAGTAGGGAATTATTGATTTATGGGATAGTTACCTTGGTCTTCTAAATGATGAAGGATAGGGTGGCTGATCTGCTTTAGGATGATAAGGATGGACAGCTGTCAATTAGTGATGGTGATGGATATGGTGAGGGGAAAGATAAATAAGTCATGGTGATGAACTCAATATACTTCTCACCTCTTCTTATGGGTTTCAGGGGCTATTCCTTCCCCTTCTGGGGGGGGGTGTACTGTCATAACAACAACTTTACTATCCATAATCAGTCTCCTCAGCCATTTTCCATCTCAGTACAATCAAGCTCTAACCCTGTCTCTACCAGCTGCACCTCCTGAAGTATCCCCCTGCACTGACAGAAGGTCCTAGAAAATTTCCCAGGCTCTTCTTCCCTCTCTACGGCTTGGTGCATCCTCCATCTTTCCTTCAACCTAATTGGAATGAAAATTGCATAGAGATCCCATACTTTAAATACAAGGCACATACTCCTGGATGGACAACCCACACTTTCAGTTAAGTGCATGCCACAACTTCCTGGACAGGCCCATTACCCAATCTGTCAAGCAGCTGCCTCAAGATCAATTTTTCAAAATGTAATGCCATTGGACCTCCCAGCCCAGCACCAGTCACCCCTCCTTAAGGCATCTTCCCTGCTCTCACATATACTGGTCTCTCCTTCCTCCCTGGACTAATTCCCCTCAAGGAATTATTATATTACTTCTTATTGGTTATTTCCTTTGAATAGGTGCCATCTAAGCATAAGAAAGCCATCCAGCCTACCTTACTCATCTGGCCTATCCCTCTGGTGTTACTCTTATAGGAATAAGTCATCATTTTTCCTCAAGAGCCTTACTCCGGGATTCCTCTCATAATTTACCTCCTTCAATCTTGTCATTCATCTACCTCTTATCATTCAAATCAATCTATTCTCCTCCATCCTGAGCTCTGTGAGCATTAGTGCCTGTGCCCTCAGCCCCTTGGACACCAGGGGAAGTTTTTAAATTGATGATTTGATGAGAGAAACAAATTCATGAGAGTAAGATTAAAATTAATTCAATGCTAAGATTGATGAAATGATGAGGATAGAAAATAATTGATAAGAATTATGAAGTGATGAGATTGATCAAGTGATTGGAGTGATTAAAACAAATTTTCCAATGATTTTGGAGGTAAAGGGAGGTGGTAAACCAGGGTTGTATGACATGTAATTATGTTTTGTAGAGGTTGCAAAAACCTTTAAATAATTTATCTGAAAAAACCCATTTATTTTCAGGTAACTCTGACATGTCCAATTTGAAATAAGTGAGTTCTTTATTTTTGAGGGCATTTTATAGGTTGGGATATTTTTCTGAAACAATCCACTTAGAAAATGGTGGGTTTGCCAACTTTGGTACCCCCTCATAAGAATAATAATAGGAAAATGTTAAATTTGCAACCCTGGGTTGCAAACAGGTGTGAAAAACCTTTCAGAACCCATATGAGTCATGAATGAATGTTCACAACCCATATGAAATGTGAATAGAGGTTCACAACTCAGTGAGTTAAAAAAATAAACAAAATAATTAAATAAATAATCAAATTAAAAACAAAAAATAAATAAATAAAAGTTGTGAAAAAGTTGCAAACCCCACACCACAAATCAAAATGAGTTTTGAATGGCCATGTGCAACCCATTTGAGGTGTGAAGAGCTGTTCACAACTCAGATGGCTTTCAAAACCTTCCACACATCCTGTTTCAAGTTTTGAATGCGTTTTATAGGGTTGAAAATTTAACATTGCCCATAATAATCATAATAATAATAAGGGTTCTGATATATTCATGAATCAAAATATTTTTTGTGGCAGGTTTCAAAACCCATTTTAGTTGTGTATGGCTCTCCACAGCCCACAGAGTTGTGAATGGCTGTTCACAACTGAGATGTGTTGTGAGCCAGGCCACAAGACCCATTTTGGGCTTTGCTGTGCCTTTCAAAAATGACCCATTTTGGGCTTTTCTGTGCCTTTCGAAAATTTGGGTTTGTGAGAAAGAAAATACTCAAAATTGAAAAAAACTAAACAAAGAAAAAACATTGAAAAAAGTTAAAAAATATTAAAAAAATCAAAAAAAAAGTTAGAAAGAAATTAAAATAAAATTGTGAGAATTTGAGAACTCCAGGGCCATGAATGCACATTAATGGACTTATGGATGAATATAAATAAACAATTAAAGAGTTGAAAAAATCAAAAGAATTTTGCCCCCCAAAAAAATGAAACAACAGAAAAATAAAAATAAACAGGAACAATAAACATATAATGCAGCCCTGAAATAAAATACAATACAATATGATCTTTCAATGAAATCAAATAAAATCAAAACCCTTTATTGTATATTGAAAAAGAAATTGAATTGAATCAAAACAAAATCAACCAAAACTGAATTAAACAAAATGAATTTATTTCATATGATTCCATTTTATGATTTCATAAATTCAATAAACCAACCCTCAAAAAAGAGGAATGTGAGTCCAATTCAATTAACTATCCCTAAATTAAAGACACTTAAAAAAAATTTCAACTTGTGTTAAGCTTATCCCATCATAAGAAGTAAAAATAATTCTTATGATGGGATCAGCCCAACACAAGATGAACTTATTTCATTGGACTAGCAAAAAACCAAATCAACCCCCATAATACCTAGGGCTAGTCCACTGAGTTTGACTTGATAAAATTCCACCTCAATGGAATAGCCCTGAAGTAAAAATTCCAAAGAAAAAAACAAGTTCAACTTGTGTTAAGCTGATCCCATCATAAGAAGTAAAAATAATCCTTATTATGAGATCATTCCAACAAAATGTGAACTGATTTACCAATAAAATCTCATTTAAAAGACTCAACATAATGATATTAAATCAAAACACTCAACTCAATGATTTTCAAAATGTGATAATCCTTCATATTGATAGAATTACAAGATCAGCATCACAATTAAATGTTAGACCAAACCCAAACAATCAAATGAAAACCCAAATGATAAAAAAATATTATTTCTATAAATTGGAATATAAATCCAGTTGATCTTTGAGATGATCAACCAAACCAGAAGATTTAATTGACTTCAAAGAAGAAGGTTTGGATACAATGAGCAGGATTGGAATAATATCTCCGTCAAGAAATAAATGAACCCAGTGTTTATTGTTAAAAAGTAAATTAAGATGGCATCCAATAGTTATTTTACGCCCATTATCAAAGGATTATAAGTACAAGGTGACTCTAATGAATTGAAACAAATCAGATCTGCATAATTATCTGCTATTATTTTACCCATATCCAACTTTGAAGGCCATATTGAAGAGGTGATCTTTTTTATTGAGGTCTTCAACATCAATTATTTCTTCAACATTTTGTACCTCTTTCCTACCACCAAGTATCTGAGCATAGCATGCCTTATTATTCCTCAATTTTTCTATCATTTCCCTTTAGACTTTAAACAATCTTTTTCATCATACCCAATTGATTAAGCAATGACTATAAATCCACAATTGCCATCACCAACAGGATCCCAAACCTCAACCAAGAACCTATGTAAGTCTCAGGTATTTTATTGAGGTCTTTCAGTTTTTTTTTTCCTATATTCTAAACCCACTTAGACAAAATTCAAATCACATTAATCAATTCAATACTCAAAAAATATGAGCTCCTGGTTGACTTATCTTTCACATCTCATTCCTCAGAAGAGGAATTTGGATTCAAAATGAAGGGATCCTAATTCAATTTTAGGCTCTTCCTCTGAGCTTTGAAATTCAGATTTTTAGCCTGAGGACTTGGAATATAAACATCATATCACCATCAGTTCATTAAATCATCAACATTATTACTTCTCAAAATAAAAGACTTACAATTTTTGATCTTTTTAGTGCCCTTCTAACCTTCCTTTCACTCTTGAGTTCCTTTCCAAAATTTTAAAATCTTTAAATTTCACAATGGGTTTCCTTCAATTTTGTTTGACCATGGCTGGATTATCAGATCTTTGTCTTGAGCCTTGGCTTAGCAACAAAATTTGTTGCATTCTTTCACAAGGGTTTCTGAATACAAGCAGGGCTTGGCACAGAGTGGACTCTACTCTCAGTAGGCTTGGGGGAATGAATACTGGAAGATTCTACAAGGAGCAGAGAAGGATTTAATTGGAGTTAGGGTGCTGAATGACACTTGCTGGGATGGATTCCTAGTCAGAAGTAGTAAGCTGATTTCTTGGGGGACAATCAGGAAGAGGAAGAGAAGGGCTGCTTGAATAGACAGGAGGCTGGAATACAACAGAGGTACAGATTCTTGGGGCTCAGGCTACATATGTGATGACAAGGACAAGGGAGCAGTCAAGGTAACAGAGAGGGCTGATCAGGTATGCTACTACATTGGGGTTAGGCTGCTTACTGCATTGGGGCTAGGCTACAGGCTTGGCTGTCTAAGTTGGGAATGTACAGCGGGAGGATGTACAGTGTGCATGGGGGTCATGACACTATGTACTAAGTATAGAGAGTGTGTGATAAAATCAACAATAAGATCTACACAAGGATTCCCAAAGGATAAACCATATTGAAGTGTGGGATAGAAAGATTGAATAAGTTTAGATGATATGCAGAACCTGAGAGATTAAGTATGTGCAAGCCTAAGGAGTCTATATATATAATGCATGAGGTTAGACTATATGTAGATATGTAAGGCATGAAGATCCTGAGGATATTTAGTTGAAGGAGATATACTGGTAAAGTCTCCAGAGTCCTGAGGTTCAATTTCCTGAGGTAAGTAGATTATACTGAGGTTAGAATGATTTTAGGTGTCAGTATGACAGTACCCCCTGGTGAAAAGGAGGTTATCTCCTGATGACCATAAAAGGAGAGGTTCAAGAGGCCATCCAGGTATTCCTTCAGCCATGTCTAACTTGAGCTTTCCTTCCCCCTACCCAAAACCATCACCACCATCCACCCCACTACCATTGTTACCCCCTTTCACCAGATCACCTACACCAACCTACCCAATTGAGAAGACAAACAATTACCATCCAGTCCAACAATATTATCCAAGCTGTGACAGATGCATCAAGCTTGGAAGAATCTGTACCACCAGTATCAAGCATAACTCTGCCAATTGTAGAGTTGTAGACAATATGGAAGAGTATGTGATATGGATAAGCAAGGCAGGAAGGCCATGGGGCCAACCTTATGGGTCCTGGAGAAGAGCCAAACCTTTGAGGTGAAGGAGGCTCCAGATGATGATGCAATGACTTTGGCCTATTTGTCCAGATTGGATGAATCTTCAGGTAAGTGTTGCCAAATTGTTATGTGGGAGGTGTTGTAGTGCTGATATGGGTTTCAATAGTTTGATTGATGCAGTAAAGATTGAAGAAGGTGCAGGAGAAGAGGGAAACTTTGCTTTGAACTGGAATTTTGGCAATAAATGGTACGTTGAGGCTTCAAGAGGAAGAGTGCGGGGAGGCGTTTATAAGATGGGGCAACCCTCAGGTAGACTTGGGAAATGAAGTGATTGAAGTCCCGTAGAAAAGACTAAGAAATAGAGAGGTGGTTGAATCCGTCAAACCCTTCAAAGGAGGCTTTCAAAGTGTCAAAGCTGGCTGTCAAACTGTCAAAGAAGGAGGTCAAAGCGTCAAAGGTCAAACTGTTGAAGGAGGCCGTTGAAGCAGTTTGTGGAAGCGTCAAAGCGTCAAAGTAACTTGTCAAAGTGTTGAACCTTTGAGTAAAAGCGTCAAAGATGACTTTCATAGCAAGGAAGAAGATGAAGATGCCAAGGGAACATTAGAGATGGAAGATGAAAGATAAAAAATAAGAGATATAGGTAAAGAGAAAGAAAGAGAAGCCATTTTTGAAGAAGGGGGCAGATCAGATGACTCTTTGGAGTTAGAAGATTTGAGCAGTGAGATGAAGGACTTGGAGGTGAAGATGAAGGTTGTAGAAGATAGAAGAAACAGAAAGAAGGGAATTGAGAAGAGAAATGAAGCAGAATTTGGTTGGAGGAAATAGAAAATGGAGAAAGATTGTTTGAGATGATGGAAGGAAGGAGATTTAGAGAAGATTCAGTTTGAAATGAAGATCAAGTAAATCAATATTTAGAAGTTTATAGTAGGAATTCTAGCAATTTAAATTTAAGTTTACAGGAAGTTTTGAAGAAAGGTTGGGGTAGTGAAATAAGAAAAGAAAAGTATGGATTCTTGGAGGCTAGAAAGAAAAAGATTTCAGAGATAAAGAAAATACTAGCTGATATATTGGCTTTGGCTGGTCATACTTCTGAAGTGGAGACTACTATAAGAGGTCCTAATTATTATCAAGTTACAAAATTGAAATTAGTAAATACATGGATTTCTAGAGTGAAAGAGTTAGAAGATTTGATGTGTGATGCTATCAGAAAGATTTTTTATGAGAAACTATTATATAAATTAAAAGTTTTTTCTTTTTATAAAAGAGTTTTTTATTATTACATTTTGCTTTATTTTATTTTATATTTTTTGTTGGCTTTACTATTTTACTATAGTATTTTTTTTCTTGATAGTATATATTTTTTTTGATAGAAGAAATTTATTTTCTTTTGTTTAATTTGAGGATATTTTTGGTTTTAAAGGATAGAGTGTATGGAAGTCCTGAAGTAAAGTAGCGCAGTTGGTAAGATTAAAGTAAGGTTCCCAATTGGTGCTTTCCTTGTCATTTTGGAATCCTTTCCATTCAACTAAGTAAAATAATTTCCCCCTCTTAAGCTTTGAGTCAAATATCTGAGACACTTCCCATTCTTCTTCCCCATTGATTTCAACTGGTTGAATTTGTGGTTGGTGCCTGGAGGATAGTGAGTTTCCCTGATATGGCTTGAGTAAGGAGGAGTAGAATACAGGATGAATAGTGGACCATTGTTGAGGAAGTTGAAGCTTGAATGAATTTTTTCCAATCTTTTCTGTAATCAAAAAAGGACCTAATAATCTCTCTGAAAGCTTATTAGTTGGTAATTAGTTTTGATATTTTTAGAAGAGAGCCAAACTTTTTTTCCAACAGCAAATGAGGCAGGAAAATTACTTCTTTTTAGGTCAGCATATTTCTTATAAGTTTTAATTGACTTTTCCAGTTCAACTCCTAGTTTTTTCTGATTCTGGTGAATCTTTATTATGTAGTTACTTGAAGGTTGGTTTTCTACTACATGGAGGCTGTCAAAGTTGGGATCTTGACTGTAAATGGTGAATAATGGAGATTGCTTGATGGAAGTATGGGTAGAATTGTTGTAGGCAAATTCAGCAAGAGGGATCCAGGTATCCCAGTTGTCTTGATGATAACTGACATACATACTTAGAAATGATTCTAGGATCTGATTTACCCTTTCTGTTTTTCCATGTTTCTCAGGGTGATAAGCTGTGGAAAGATTTCTTTCTATCTTTAATTTTTCACATACAATTTTCCAAAAGGAAGAAACACATAAAGATCCTCTATCACTGACCATGTCAGTTGGGAGTCCATGTTTAGTGAACACATTGGAGATTAGTAGGTTAGCTAACTCCACAGATGAGATATCAGTTCTGGTTTTAATAAAGAGAGACATTTTTGAAAAAAAATCAACTACCACGAGGATTGAGTCAAATCCATTGGATAGTGGCAGCTGTGAGATGAAGTCCATAGAGAGTGAGGTCCAGGGAGAATCTGGAATTGGTAGGGGTTGAAGGAGTCAAAACTTCTTGTGGTGACTGGATTTGTTTCTGCTGCAAAGGTAACAAGAAGAAACATAATCTTTGATAAAGGAAGTCATTTTCTCCAAGTGGAAATCTCTTTTTACTAGATCAATTTTTTTTTCTTGTCCAGGTTGACCAGAGAGAGGGGGGTTGTGGTGTTTTCAAAGTATTTCAAGTTGAAGTTGTTCATCCTCCTTGGGGATTGCTATTCTATTTTGGAAAATAAGGAGTCCAGTGTCTGGGTCTATGAGGTAGCTCTTTACTATCTCCTTCTTGTTTAATTTCTGAATAATCTGTTGGGTTGATTTGTTGGAGATCTGGAATCAAATTAAGTTTTCCAAGTTTGCATCAACCTGTTTTGTAGAAATAAAGAAAATTCTAAAAGGTTCAAAGTCAGTCTGCTTCAAGAGTTGTTTGACATTTGCTGGATTCTTTTTTGCATAGGGCATCCCCCCTTTGGGATAAACATTGTCTCAGCATGACAATACATCAGGCACTATGGAGTGCTTCCCAGGTCTATAGACTATATTAAAGTCAAATTCTGATAGGAATTCAGCCCAATGGGCTTGACAAAAAGTCAAGACTTTAGAGTTCATAAAATATTTAAGTGACAAGTGATTAGTGAGAACTTTAAAAGGAGAAGAAAGACTGAGGAAGTAAGCTCTCCAGATGCTGATGGCCCATACAATGGCCAGGAGTTCCTTATCATGGATTTCAAAATTCAGTTCAGCACTACCCATTTTTCTGCTTTCAAAAGCAATTGGGTGCTTGGATCCATCAGGGTAGACTTGGGTGAGGACAGCCCCTAGGGAATAGTCACTAGCATCAGTCTCAAAAAAGTTTTTTAAAGAAAGATCAAAATGTCAAAGGATAGGGGCCTTGGTAAAGGCGAATTTGTGGTCCTCAAACTACTGCAGAGCTCCTTGGGGAAAAGGAAAGATGGGGTCTGAACCAGTTAAAGCAGTGAGGAGGTAGACCTTTCTGGAATAGTTAATCATAAACCTGCAATAAAAATCAGAAAAAACCAAAAACTGTTGCAAGGCCTCTTTGTTTGTTGATGGTGGCCAGTCAAAGATCCTTTAGAAATTGGAGTTTTCCATTTCAATACCATCCCTGGAGATAACATAGCCTAAGTAATCCACTGAGGAGGCATGAAGCTCACACTTAGAAGCTTTTGCATATAAGTTGTTTTTCCAAAGTCTGCTTAAGAATTAACACACATGAGCTGTATTTTCTGTTAAGTTTTTGGAAAAAATAAGAATTTCATCAAGGTATACCACCACACAGATGGTTAAAAGGTCTGCAGAAATGTAATTAACAAGACATTGGAAAGAGGCAGAAGCATTTGTTAGCCCAAATGGAATTACCAAATATTCAAAACTTCCAAACTGAGTTCTGAATGCTGTAAGATGTTCATTGCCTTCTTTAATTCAAAGGAGATTGTAAGCACCCCTGAGGTCAATTTTTGAGAAAATGGTAGAACCAAAAAAGACTGTTAATAAGTGAGTCATGGGAGTATTAGGATACCAATTCTTTCAAGTAACAGCATTATGTTTGTGATAGTCAACACACAACTGCAAACCACCATCCTTTTTTTCACAAAGAGGACAGGTGCTCCAGTGCTTGAAGTTCTGTGGAAAATTAAACCTTTCTCTATATTTTCTGCTATATAGGCTTTTAGGGCCTCCTTCTCATGGTGACTGAGGGAGTAGATGGTACCAACTGGAGGCAAAGGGCCTTCCAGATTGATATGGTGATTGTAATCACGGTGAGGAGGGAGTTTATCAGCTTTAACCTTGGAAAAAACATTTAAAAAGGCGTGGTAAGGTTCTGGGACTCTCTCCATAACAGTTTCAATTTCATCAGTTTCCTCATCTTTATCTAGAACTTCAGCATTAGTCTGATTTTGGGCAGAGTCAGAAGTGGAAATAGTCATACGCAAGATTTGAACAGATAGATCATCCTCTATATCCTCCAAGAATTTCAGAGAATTTCCAAAGAATATCCTGTTCACAAAAGTAGTTTTTGAATTCAAAAGAAATTTTTGTGAGTGCATAGATTCTGAAGAGGGAGCAGGACCATTGATCTGAAGATTCACTGGCGGAAGGTGAGTAGTGGCCAAAAAATAGTTCAACAGAAGGGGAATGATCCAAATTTGGTTGGTGCCTTGGGGTGATCAATCCCAATTGCTAATTTAACTCTGCTCTGGGTTCCAGAAATGGAGGAAGTCAATACCTAGAATAATATCTTCTTTTGGAGGTGTATCAACAACCAAGAATTCCCATTCTAAGTTGGGAAAGGAAGTTAGGGATAGTTGAAAGGAAAACTTATGAGTTATTTCCTGTGAAGGTGAGTCAGAGGGGTTGAAGGTAAGTAAGACAATGGGAGTGGTCAGAGGTCTGGGAGAAAGAGAACACCTTGAAACCATAGATTTGGAAATAACAGATTCAGTTTCTCCAGAGTCAACAAGTATGCTATAGGTCTGATTATTGAATAAACAAATAAAACTTAAATATTCATTAGGGAGGTTGGAGTCTTTCCCTTCCAAAGTTTGTACTCAAATATTGGAGGGGTGATGGTCATGGAGTACCACATTTCCATCACCTAGTCTTTTCCCTGTTTGGGTTTACCAGGAGTGGGTTTTTGGCCAGGTTTAAAGTCTGGATGTTTCCTGCAGAGGCTAAACTTTTGAGCACCTCTGCAGTAGTTACACAAACCCTCTCTTTCCCTTTTAGCATTTTCTTCAGCCTTGAGGTGTCCATCCTCATCCACATTGCAATTGGGAACATAGGTTGGAGCGGAATTGGTAGGGGTTGCCTTGCTTTCCCCTTGAACCTACCTTGTTGGCTGGGCTGTTGAGATTTTTGAGTATTGGAAGGACTGGGTCCAGGTCTTGAGGTCTGAGGGGAGCTGAAGGACTTTTTCCGGATCCTTTCATGGTAGCAGGTATCATACTTAAGGACAATGTCCATTAGTTCTTGCAAGGTTTCTTGAGGTCCATCATAACCAGCTAGTTGATCCGGTAGTCTGGCTGGGAGTCCCTGTCTAAAATGGAAGAAAAAAGCTTTATCACCCCATCCAGAGACCTTATTCATAAGTTTCCTGAATTTGGTGATATAGTTAGTGGCATAGCCAGTATCTTTAATCTTAAGGAGGGTTAGCTCCTTCTCAGCACGTTGAATTTACAGAAGATGTGGCAGTCTTTTATACATTCAATTTAAAATGGGCTGCGCGCTGCATACTCAGCAGTAGCAGCGGGCTCAGCAGTGGCAGCGCGCTAAGCAATGGGTGGGGCTTTGCCGCAGCAAGCCATTCTGCAGGCTCAGCAGCAGTCAAATCTGGCCCAGCATCTGGAGATGCAGGGCCAATTGGATTGGATTGGACGGATCGCGCAGATTGTGCAGATGTACCTTGGATATCTGGAATGGCACCTTGGGTGGATGCAGACATGCGCAGGGGGCTCTGAGTTGGGCGCAGCACAAGGGCTGCATCATGAGAAGGGCAAACCAGGTGGACGTAATGGCAGGAGGGCAATACATATGGGATATGGGGTAAGGGATATGGGATATGGATCATGGGATGGGGATGGAAGGATAGTGTTTGGGCTAGGTTTCTGCACTTAGGGGTTGTACTTCATTTTTCTTGCTTACTTGTGGTTTTACTTAGGTTAGAGTTGAGGGGAAGGCTACTTAAACCATACCCTCAACCTGGATGACATAGGGAGGAGGACATCAGATTATCACATCAGGTTGGAAGGCTCTTTACACTCATCTCTCTTATTCTCTACCTCTCTATCTCTCAGTCTTAGGGTGAACAGTTGCACTCAGGGTTTATGGATGCAAGGGATCAATAACTTCCAGACTTGGGAATCATTAAAGGAGAAGTTCTCTTCTGATTTTCACATCTGTTGGTGTGGCCGGGAAGTAACATTTTGTTCCTTGTCTCTCAAAACTAACAAGTGTGATGTCCCAGTACTTCCCATTGATAGCCTTGGGGTCATCTCAAGTCACCCCTACTCCTCTTTCTCCTCCTCCTCCAGCTTCTCAGAAGCAACCTCCATCAGGGGAGGGATAGGGTGTCCCTCTCTTGCACAACGGCTCCAATCACAAGCCTGTTCCCATCAGGCCGCGGGACTATCCACACATTTGGTTCAAAACTGAGGACTTTGAGCAATTCCTCACGCAATACAAAGGAATTGCCAAAACAGAATGCGCAACGGTTTTGGATAAGGCTTGTCTTGTTGTCTGTTTCATTATGGACAAAGAGAAGCTTTGGGATGTGGAAGAGATGGAAGCATATGAGGAACTCAATTGGCCAAAACTGAAGACAGAAATCTTGGCGCAGTGGGGAAGGCACAAACCTTGGTTTTGGGAAAGCAACTTTGAGCAAGTGCAAATTGTGGAGGTGGGACGCGGGCGCAATTGGGGGAGTATTTAGCAATGTTTGAATGGATCTACCGCTACCTGGCAAAGAACAAGGTGATAGCGGCGCAGACGGGCGCGATGAAGAGGGCTTTTTTGGGTGGAGTTGGTCCCCAACTCCGCACATGGGTGCAGCAGCACTTGTAAGACAACAACTTGGTAAAGAGGTTGTTGGATTGGAGTACCACAATTCTTCTGGACATCCTGATCATCTGTTGGGCGGTGGAGAGCAAGTTGGACTTTGAGGAACTGATGGAGGACACGGCAAGGCCGTTCCTGACGGGGTCAAAGAAGTCCGCTTCTCACCCTCCGGCAGCGCCAACGCAGGCTCCGGTTGCAGGCCCCTTGAATACAAAATGCCCTCAGGCAACACCACCAACAAGAAGCCGGGAGATTGGCAAGATGACAGAATTGATGAAGGATTTATGGATCTTCCTGAGTAAAATTTTGTCAACACCGCGTTCTCCGCCTCCTCACATTGTGGGACCGCTTCCACTGTCAAATCCGCCTGCGCCGCCGTTATGCACTTACTGCAGGGACAACAGGCATTGGCGGTCAGGGTGCAATAACATGATGAGGGACATCAAGGCGGGAATGGGATTCATGTTTCCAAGGGGGAAGCGGATCTACACCAAGCCTGGAAATCTGACCGTCATGGAGCAAGTGCACGCAAAAGTTCAGGAATGGGGGATAACTGCTCATGCTTTGCTTGGGATCCTCACTGGTCCTGGGGTATGGCAACCACTGCATGTGGAAGCAAAAGTGAGGGAACTAGAAACGGAGGAGCCGGCGGAAGCAGAAAGGATGGATGTGGATGCCAAAGAGCGGGTACTACCGGTAGCTCCTAAGCCAGTCACGCGCGTTCCAGAAACAGACGGGCGGCCGGTGAATTCAGTAGGGAAGAAGAAGGCGGTGGAGATTGTTCTCAGCGTGATGGGGAATGAAACAACTATTCCCTTGACCTTGAAGGAGTTGGGGGCGGTGTCGCCGGTGTTAGTAGATGAGATGGTTCAAGCACTGAAGGATTGCGGACAAAATAGGATTCATCCAAAGGTGCAGTGGGTGAATGTGGCTTGGGATGATGTGGAGCGCAAACTAGCAGGGATGAAATTGGTTTCAACTCTTCTGGCTTATTTTCGGATGAGGATTTCTGGAACAAAGGTATGGGCACTGGTGGATAGCGGTTCCATGGTGAACCTCCTTCCGTCTAGATTGGTTGATGAATTGGGATTGGTTTGGCGGAAATGCGCAATGGGGCTTTGTGTGCTTAATGGAAGGGCATGTTGTGTGGATGGTGTTGTGGAGGAGGAAGATGTTTAGGTCACAAGGGTCTGTAAACAACTTTCTTTTCAATTGGTTGATTGCGGGGAGGCTATTTTAGGACGGCCATTCATGTTTGGGTTCTGAGCACAAATGAGGTTTGATCCAGAGGCGGGGACAGAAGCATTGATGGTGGAAGATTTTTCAGGAGGGCAATTCAAAACCACAATCTGCAATCAAGGGTTGGGCAGGTGGACGTGGGATTTGGCAAGAGAAGAGGAGCAGGACCCCAGCGCAGAGTTCTTTTGTGAGGGTAGGCCAGAGGTGGATTTTAACTAGTTGGCCAAGGTCACCGCACTTGGGAAGCTTGGGTTTTGTGCAGGCGGTTGACTAGCAAGGAGCAGGTGGGAAGTGGCAAAGAAGCGCGGGATTCCCGGGTTCTGGAAGTAATTCCCCTTCCTCAGTGTGAATTTCTGGGAGGTACTTTGCAAAAAAACTATCATTGTGCCATGCTTGT
Organism: Puccinia polysora; assembly: GCA_025617555.3. Taxonomy (NCBI): domain Eukaryota; kingdom Fungi; phylum Basidiomycota; class Pucciniomycetes; order Pucciniales; family Pucciniaceae; genus Puccinia; species Puccinia polysora. The sequence continues at coordinate 21,659,007 of CM062617.1, read as the reverse complement.
GAGCAAAGGCAAAAGCCGCAGTTTGGTTTTGACTAGGATTTATGGTAATGTAAGGGTGAGGATGGCGCGGTGCAATGTCAGGAAGTATAAGCTGGTTTTGGGGAAGGTCTGTCTTTGGAACAAAGTGATGCCGCAGGATCTGAATGGACCACTGCGAACAATACCTTGGTTGCGGGATCCTTGGGAATCTCTGCGGAAGGTGTTGGGATGGGTGAAGTGGTTTGAGCGGATTACAGATGAGAGATTGATGGGTTATTTTCCATATGAGCTGCTATTTGGGCAGCAACTGGTGCTGCCAATTGACATCCAGCTGAAAACCTTTCTGGGTATTGATTAGTGGAAGTTTAAGATGGCCGCAGTTTGAGTCAAGGCCCGTGCCAAGAAGCTCCTTCAAAGGTACAAGATGTTGGAGAAAGCAGCTGGAAGGCTGAAGGCGACCGGCACAAAGTCCGTCTGCTATTGGGACAAGCGCTGTGCGCACAAACTCTAGAATCGTTTTCAGAAGGGGGACTTGGTTCTGCTTTACAACTGGAGCCTGGAAACTCAATGGGGGAAACTGTTTGCAAATCAATGGAAAGGTCCTTTATGCGTAATGTCCAAGTTCACTGGAGGAAGTTACCAGTTGGAGGAATTGGATGTAAATCCACTCAAACAAAAGGCCGCAGCTTGGGACATGAAACTATTCTTTGCGCGGGGCTCAACTTCATTCAACAAGATGGCTAGTTCAGATAGCAAGGGGGATGACAATGTGGATCCTTTGTCCAAGGATGAGCCCCTGCCTGCGGTTTGCCTCCGGTGGAGTAAACAACTGCAGACCGCTGGGGACAGCAGCCATGGTGGGGGGGGAAATGGGTGAATAGGGGATATGATTGGATTTTGTGAGGGGGTGCTCTAGCCAGTTCACAGATGGAACAACTAGACACCCCAGAATGTTTTTTTTCTTATTTCCTTCTCTCTGGATTGGCTTGTTGGGATTATTACTAGCTAGGTTATGAGTTCCTTTTAGGTATGGGCACGGCTACAATCTGGGTCCATGGAAGCAAGGGCAAGCCCCGCATTCTGAAAATTCAAACGCAAGAACAATTTCTGACGGATGATTCAGGGAACTAGGAAAGGGAGTGGTGCAGAATGGATGTGGGTTGAAGAGGAAGGCGTGGGCTTGGAAATGGGTTGGTGCTCAAAAAAAAAATAATCTTTTTTCAGGTTTTCTTTGGTTTTCTTATAGACTGAAGGTGTAGATGAATTGGGGTGGATATTTTTTTCTCTTCCTCTCTCTCAAGGATGTGCACGCGGCGGGTTTCTTTGTTCTCTCTCTGTACTGTAGATTTGTACAGGGAACTGTGAGGCAGTTTGGACGGGGTGGTTCAGGTACCTTCAGCAGATACTCTCGTTTGGCACAGATTTTTCTCACTCTCAGGGATCACTCTCAAAGCCTGGATCTTATGGGCGGTTTCTTGTTTCTCTCAAGGTTCTCACAAGCTCAAATGCTATATAGTTTGGCGCGGCAAAATTCTATTTTCTTTGCAAGATGGGCGCGGGAATAGATACAAGATGGAAAGAAAGGAGAGGGGGGAAATCTGTCTATATTGGAAAAGTCCTCATCACCTCCTCCGCGGCTAGGTTTTGGAATGCCGCTAGTAGTTTGTGTTGCGCACTGGTAGTATGAGCGTGGGGAACCGCTAGGAAGCATTGGAGTAGTTTTTCCGCATTTTTCACTATCTTGTCAAACCTTGCAAGTGGAAGTTCCGGAATAGGAGGGATCTCTGGAATCTTGGGAGTGGAAACCAGAGGAGTTACAGCAGGAGCAGGTGACAGGATTTGCTTGGGAGTAGGAGCGGCTGCAGGTTCTGGCAACGGCTTGATGACCACGGGAGTTGGTGCGCGCGTGGGTTCTGGTGACAACCTGGGAGCCTGTGATGGAGATGGAAGCAGTGGAGCAGGTGTTGGAGGAGCAGGTCCCGGAGTAGTGGGAGGACGGGGTGGCGGTGGAGGAGGCGCAGTTGGTTGGTTGAAGATCTGTGGGTCTGCTGCTGGTTCTTTCATCCATACCTGTGCAGCCCACTTGAGAGAGGCATTCAAATAAGCCACCAAATTGGGGAAGTCCTGGTGCCGCAGTGGTCCAGCCCAACAGAATGGCAAGCCCAAGTCATGGATTTCGTGTGAAGGAGGGTGTGGAGTAGCGCTTCGCGGTTGGTCGCGTGGTGAGCTGGGCGGGGTCCCTTCATTGGTTGAGATTTCCTTGTTGCTTGAGACCAAAAACAAGTTGGTTTGGGTCCTCTTGTGCCAACAACCTTGAGGATGGTTGCGGGGCATACCATTGGATAATGAGCAGCAACAGTGGCCAGCTTGGCATGAAAAGCAGGTGGACCAACCCTGAAGGATGCGGCAGGTGAGGCTGTTCTGACTGCAGAACGTGCAGGACATGTTGAGGGATAGGATGTGGTGGCTTTTTCCTTGGTGTGGTGTAGTGTTGCGGTGAGGGGATGGGATAACTGGTGGGTAGGTGAGATAGCAGTGGATCTCTGGGGACAAAACTCAAGCTGGGGGGGATGTGGCAGTCTTTTGTAGACACAAGTTGGAATGGTCTGTGCGCTGTGCGCTCAGCAGTAGCGGCGGGCTCAGCAAGGGCAGCCACTCAGCAATGGGTGAAGCTTTTCTTCAGAATACCATGCTGTGGGCTCAGCAGCAGTCAAATAGGGCTTAGCATCTGGAGACACGGGGCGGATTGGGCGGATTTACCTTGGATATCTGGAATGGCGCATTGGGCAGATGTGGACATGCGCAGGGGGCTCCAAGTTGGATGCGGCGCAAGGGCCGGTGTGGTGTCAATTTATAGACATGGATTGGGAACTGCTTTGCGTCTGCGCGCTCAGCATTGGGGGCGAGCGGGCTCAGCATTAGGGTATGCGGCGTGCTCAGCAGCGGCAGTTGCTGGATCAGCAGCAGCCGCTGTTTGGCTCCACACCTGGTGGACGGGTCGGGCTCAGCATTGGATGCCGCGTGGGCGGCAATCCGCCCCGGAGATCGGATTTGGAAGGTAGTGCGCTCGACTAGGTTCGCGGGCGCGCCGGTTCGGATACGTAGGGGCGGAGCAATCCGCGGGCTATGAAGGAACGGATGAAGCGCGCCCGCAAGCGCGCGGGTCATGCCGGATATTACCAAACACCCATGACGGGCGCGGACGAATGGATACGGACAGGTGCGGGGGGCTCCGAGTAGGGCGCAGTGCGAGGACCGCGTCATGAGAAGGACGAACCGGATGAACGGAACGGCGTATGGACAGCGGGGGGAGTTTGGTACGGAGGAGGTGGGGAGAGGAGGCTAGGGTTTCTGTTTTGGGATTGTTTTCTGTTTTGTTTTCATACTGTTATTTGCGCATGTACTTAGGTTAGGGTTGAGAGGGAGGACTTACCCTCACTCTCAACTCTGGGTCAGAGAGGAGGGGAAGCAGAGATGAATGCATGAAGAGGGAGGAGGAAGAATATAACATCATCAGATTGAATCACTCATCTCACCAGGAGATTAAAGGAACTCATACCCAATACAAATCCAGGTGGAAAGTTCTGAGGATTGAAGGATTGGCAATTTCTCTCTCTCTACTTTTCTTTATCTCTCATCTCCTTATTCTATTTCTCATTTAAGTGCGACTTTGGACATCCTCATCTCCTTTCAAACGCAGGGAACCATTAACTTCCGAACCTTGGGACAATTATAGGGGGATAACCTTTATTCTTTCCACATCTGGGGGTCTGGCCGGGAAAAAAATTTCCATTTCTTGTCTTTCAAAGGTAACCGGGCACAATGTCCTATTCATACCTCCCTACATTTGCTCCTTCTTCTTCTTCTTCTCCTTCTCCTTCCGTCTCCGGGTCCGCTACTCCGACCCCACTCTGGTCTTCCATCCGTCCTCCTCCCCCTCCCTCTGCTTGACCTAGGACAAGCTACGCCATTCCTCCATTGGTCTCCAGTGAACATGAATCCACCCGTCCGGTTCGCATCAGGCCGCGCGACTACCCTCACATCCAATTCAACACCGCGGATGTGGAGCGATTCATCTCGAGATACAAAGGTATTGCAGATGCAGAAGGTGCGTCGGACGCCAATAAGGCCCGGCTTGTTGTCCTGTTCATTATGGACGAAGAGAAGCTCTGGGATGTGGAGGAAATGTAAGGCTACAAGAATCAAGATTGGCTGAAACTGAAGGCAGAGATCCTAACGCGGTGGGGAAGGCGCGAACCTTGGTTCCAGGAAAGCAATTTTGACCGCGTGGCCTCGGAGGCGAGCCCGCATGGAGGGGTAAGAACGCGGGTGGAGCTGGCGGAGTACACCTCAACATTTGATTGGATCTATTGGTACTTTTCAAAGAACAAGGTGGTGGCGGGACAGACGGGGGCCATGAAACGCGCGTTTCTGGGCGGTTTAGGCGCTCAACTCCAGGAAAGGGTGCAGCGGCATCTTTATGATCACAACTTGGTAAAGCGGTCATTGGACGGGAGCATCGCGCTCCTCCCGGAGTTGGCTGTCATTCGACGGGCTGTGGAGAGTGAGCTCAACTTAGAGGAGCTTATCGAGGAAACCGCTAAGTCCTTCCCAGCGGGACCTAAGAAATCCGCCCCCCAGGTTCCGGCTCCGGCGCAATTTCTGTCCCCAGTTCCATCTACTTCCACGCGCGTTCCGGTTCCTCAATCCGCGCCAGCCGCTCCAGTAAGCAAATTGACGGAGCTGATGAAGGACCTGAAGATCTGCATGAGTCGTATGGGCCAGCAGCAGCCGCGAGGGCCTCCACCTCACATGGTGGAAGGGTTTTGGCCGCCCGGTACCTTCATGCCGAGGGGGTGCTTGTACTGTGGGGGGAACGGTCATTGGCGATTGGCGTGCGAGGAGCTTACAAAGGATCTCAGCGCGGGATTGGTTTCAACGGCGGGGATAGGATACATGTTTCCAACGGGCAAACAGATTCCGATGGAACCAAGCCAGCTGACCGCAATGCAGCAAGTGTGCACACAGGGTCAGGAGGCAGGAAAGACGGCGCGAGCGTCACTGGGCATTGTCACCGGTCCCAGATTGTGGCAACCACCTTGGGTGGAAGCTGAGGTAAGGGTAGTGGCAACGGAAGAAAAGGTGGCGGTCTTCAATAAAATGGAGGTGGATGCAAAGGAGCAACCCCCGTTGGCCGTTCCAAAACCGGCCGCGCGCGCGCCTGGAACCAAGGTGCCGGCAGAGAACCCTGTAGGGAAGAAGAAAGCGGCGGACATTGTGGGAAGGGTGATGGGTAACGAGACTCCGGTTCCATTGACCTTGCGGGAACTGGGGGCTGTGTCTCCGGTGGTGGTAGACAAGATGGTTCAGGCATTGCAGGATTGCGGTCAGGGCCGGGTACCTCAGACGGTGCAGCGGGTTCATGTGGCGCGAGGAGTGTGAGTTGAAATTGGTCTCAACTCCACTCGCTTACGTTCCAATGGTCATAGCGGGAAGGAAGGTGTGGGCTATGGTGGACAGAAGTTCAATGGTGAACCTGCTGCCATTGCTGATGGTGGATGATTTGGGGTTGGTTTGGCAGAAATGCATGATGGGTCTCTGCGCGCTTAACGGAGGGGAGTGTTGTGTGGATGGGGTAGTCGAGGAGGAGGAGGTCGAGGTTGCAAGGGTCCGTAGGCCCCTTTCTTTTCTTTTGGTTGATTGTGTGGACGTGATTTTGGGAAGGCGGTTCATGTTTGGGTTTTGAGCATGCATGGTTTTCGATCCGGAGGCGTTGACGGTAGAGGATTTGTCCGGCGGAAGGTTTGAGATGACTATCTGAGATCACAGGCAAGGGAAGCGGAGGAGAGTGTCGGAGTATGAGGAGGAACCGGGCGCGGAGTTGGTCTGCGACGGGCAACCTTGGGAGGATTTTTTCTAGTCGACCGAGGAGACCGCGCGGAGCAAGCTCTGGTTTCGCGCGGGCGGTTGACTAAAGAGGAGCAGGGAGGGGGAGGAAGGAAAGTGCAGGGCGCTCACGTTGCAGAAGTAATTCCCTTTTCTCAGTATGCATCACCCGAGGGTACTACGCTTTGAAAACCCTATCATTGTGCCACACTCGTGAGCAAAGGTGAAAGCCGCGGTTCCATTCTGCATAGGACTTACAGCAAAGGATGTGTGCGGATGATGCGGTGCAACGCGGTCAAGTACAAGCCGGTGTCATGGAAGGTCCGACCAAGGAATGAGCTGATTCCCCAGGGACTAAACAGACCGCTTCAACCAATTGCTTGGTTGCGGGACCCTTGGGTCATGCCGATTAAGGCTTTGGGGTGGGTTACTAGTTCGGCGCGGATCACGGAGGAGCGGATTGCAGCTTTCAATTTCGGCCCAACGGGATGGTTGAGTATGGAGGAGCGCAAGTTGCTGATTTTGGTTCTGGTTCTTTGGGAAAGAGCGCTCATGTTCGGACCGGAAGAGCGGGGGCTCCTGAAAAACAATATTGGCGACCCCTATGTCATCCCCACTGTTGATCACGAGCTGTGGCAGATCAAGCCAATTCCGATACCGCGGGCGGTCCGGGAGCAGTTTCTGGAGTTGGTGTGGGAGCAGGTGAAGACTGGCCTTTACAAACAGTCAACTTCTAGTTACTCCAGCCCGATCTTTGCGGTGGTTAAGCAGGATGGAAAGTTGTTGAGGATTGTTCATGATTTACAGCGGCTCAACTCCTTTACAATCCAGGAAGCAGGACGGCCCCCTCGCGTTGACAAGTTCCTTGAGTCAATGGCGGGGCGCGCTTGTTACGTTTTAGTGGATGTGATGGGGGGATACAACCAGTGCGAGTTGGATCCTCGCTTGCGGCCTCTAACGGCATTTGAGACTGGGTTGGGAAGAATGCAGCTGACTTGGCTCCCGCAAGGCGCAACCAATTCCGTGGCGGTGTACCAGGCACAAATGGCGTGGATCCTGAAGGACGATCTTCCGGAGGGAGTCCAAATCTTCATTGACAACGCGGGCATCAAAGGTCCAAAATCCAATTACAGGGGAGCGGAGCTGGTGGAGGTTCCCGGCGTCCGGCGTTTCGTGTGGGAATATGCCCAGACATTGGAAAGCATCCTGTTTTGCATTGAGGAGGCAGGACTGACGGTGTCGGGGAAGAAGTTGGCAGTTTGTGTCCTGGCGCTTGAAGTCCTTGGCCATGTTGTTGCTTCCGACGGCCGGCGCATTGCAGAGAAAAAGCGGAACAAGGTCCTCAAAAGGCCAACCCCGCAGACGGTGTTGCATATCCTTCAGTTCATGGGATTATGTATCTATTTCCGCATGTTCATTGAGACGTTTGCAGAGGTGGCGAGCCCGCTCCAATCACTAACGTGGAAAGGCGCGGAGTGGAAGTGGGGGGAAGGATGCAATTGCGCGTTCCGGAAGCTCAAGAGATTGTGGGACGTGACATTGTGCTCCGCGATCTTGACTAAAACGCGGGAGGAATTAGGCTAGCGGTTGATTCCAGCGTATTCGGCGCGGGGGGTTCTCACTCAAGAGGACAACAGCAAGGATAGGCCAGTACTTTACAAGTCGGTCACCTTCACTCCAACGGAAAGCCGGTACTCTGAGCCAAAGTTGGAGTTGTGCGGGGTCACCAAGATTGTGCGGCGGCTCCAGTATCTTTTGTGGGGGGTTCATTTTGAGCTTTTGGTGGACGCAGAGGCGCTGGCGCGGATGATCAATTCCCCGGCATTGCCCAACGCTCCCATGACCAGGTGGGTGGCGTTTCTCAAAATTTTCTCCTTTGCTGTTGTTCATGTTCCGGGAAAAGCGTTCACTATTCCCAACGCATTGTTGCGGTATCCAAGGGACGACCCGTTTGAGGACGCAGAACTGCTCGATGTGGAGGCCCCGGTTGTCAAGGTAGGGGTTGTGGAGGCAGGCATTCAGCTGCCGCTTCGGCAGACGGGGCGGTATGCAATCCTTTGTGACTACTTGCAGGACCTTTTTTTTCCCGACGGAGCTACGGAGAAGGACATGCAATGGGCGAAGCGGCGAGCGGGGAATTTCTACGTGCAGGAGGGGCAGCTTTGGCAGCGGAAGACTCCAGTTCCTCTTGTGGTTACCACTTCAAGAGCGGGTCAGGAAGCTATCCTCCGGAGCCTTCACAACAATCTTGGTCATTGAGGAGAGGTCAAGATGCGGAGGCGGGTCAAAGAGCGGTTCTGGTGGCCGGGTGTAGTGCGCGCGGTGCGGGAATGGCTGGCGTCCTGCGAAGCCTGTCAACGGCAGAGCACGAGACTGCCTAAGGAAATTGGAAACCCCACAGGGGAAGACACCCTCTTTGGTCGAGTCTCGCTTGATGTCGTCCACATCAAGGCCAGTAAGTTTGCCTATCTGCTCGTCGCATGGGACGACCTGTCCGGTTGGGCGGAAGTGTGTCTGTTGGTCAAGCTCTTGGCGGACAAAGTTGCTCTATTTCTGGAGGAAGACTGGTTCGCACGGTACGGATAGCTTTGTCTGGTCACAGTGGACAGAGGGGCTGAGTTTTGCGGCCGTTTGATCAAGTTGGTGAAGAGTTGCGGAGCCAAGTTTGGCCGAGTAACGGAGTACTATTCCAAAGGGGCCGGCATGATCCAACGCGGGCATCAGCCAATCAAGAACTCCCTGGTCAAGATGTGCGGGGAGGACGGTAAGCGCTGGCAGGAGACCCTTCCGATTGTGCTGTTTGCGGATCGGATTTTGGTGAAGCGGTCAACAGGCTACTTGCCGTACGAGTTACTTTTTGGGCAGCGCCCTGTGCTTCTGGTGGACATTGAGTTGGAGACGTTCCTAGGGGTTGACTGGTGGTAGGTGAAGACTACCGCCGAATTGCTTGAGGCTCGCGCCAAACAGCTCCTTTGACGGGACGGAATGCTTGCAAAGGCCGCGGACTGGTTAAAGAAGACTCGGACGGCATCAGTGCGCTATTGGGACAAGCGCTGCTTGCATTGTCTCCGGGATCCCTTGCGGAAGGGGGATTTGGTGCTCCTGTACAACCAAAGTCTGGAGTCTCAGTGGGGAAAGTTGTTTGCTAACCGGTGGAACGGTCCGTTCCGCATGTCGTCCAAGTTCAAGGGCGGCAGCTATCAGTTGGAGGAACTAGACGGTACTCCGCTGAAACGGAAGGCAGCGGCTTCGCATGTCAAGCGCTTCTTTGCGCAAGGATCCACCTTGTTCAATGAGACGGCGGAAGGGGGTGAAGGATTGGACAAGGGGAGTGTGGAGCGCGGCAATGGTGTAGGAACACGATCCGGGGATTTGTCTTCGGACGGAGAAGCGGATGCCGTGCCGTTGCAACGCAGTAGGCGGTTGCGACCAGCTGGGGACAGTGGCCAAGTTGGGGGGGGAGGTAGAGGGGTTAGGGGATAAGTTTTGATTTGGTGAGGGGGTGCTCTAGCCGTTTCACAGCTGGAACGACTAGACACCCCAGAATTTTTGTTTCCCTATGTTTCTTTCTTATCTGGATTGTGGGGTCTTTGCTGGTTTGGGGTTTTTGCAGGAAACGCGGGCGCGGCGCAAAGACGGGTCCGTAAACGCGAGGACAAGCCCCGCGGAGCCGGGACGCGTGGGCAATCCTGGGGATGGGGGAAGCGGGACGAAGAGCAATTTGCGGGCGGTCTACGGGCGTTGCGCGAAAAAAAAAAGTGTTCTTTTCTATTTTTCTTCTCTGTTGGTTTCTTTTTCTCTTTTTCTTTCTCTCAGGATATCTCAAGGATGGGTGGTTGGTATGGGATTAAGCTTGATTTGGTGAGGGGGTGCTCTAGCCGGTTCACAGCTGGAACAACTAGACACCCCAGAATTTCCATTCTCCTACTCTCTCTATCTCTCTCTTCCCTTATGGTGGCGCGCGCTGGTGTTTTGGTTGTTGTGTTTTGTTACAGGAAGGGTACGGGGAACTGTGTGGCAGTTTGTCTGGGGCGGTCCAGGTGCCTCTTTTGGAATGGCTAGTCACTTACGGTCGCTCACAAAGCAATCGCGCGGGTGCGGACTTAATCTTGGACTCACTCTCTCAAAGGGCGGCCGCGCACTTTTTTTCTCAGAAGGATAGGACCTTGCGCAGAGACATGTATTATTCTTAACGGAAAAGGGAAGCGCGGTACAAGCAACAAGAAGAGAAGAAAAGAGGAAAGGGAGAAGGGGAAAAAGGGGGGCAATGCGCCTATGCCATCTTCATCATTTCCTCCATTTCCGCCCTCAAAGCCGCCAGTAAAGCCCGGAAAGACGCCAGGAGTTCGCGCCAGGATTCCGAGGATTGTGCGCCGGGGATTGCGAGGAAGTTCCGGAGCATCTTGGTTGACCTTTCCGCGAAAGCTTCAAAGCCGGCCGCTGGGAGAGCCATTACGATTGGAATCTCCGGGATCTTGGGAGGGCTGGCTGGAGGAGCGGCCGGTGAAGATGAGGCCTCCGGGGAACCAACGGGGGGGCTCAGTCCAGCTGAAGGCAATGATGGGACAACAATTGGTGATGGAGGCAGAGGAGAGTCTTGGGTTGCAGGCCTCTCATCCAAGTCCACTGGTGGGGCGGGCGGTGTTGGCGGTTGTGGAGTAGGAGGAGGAGGTGCTGGCGCGGCCGCGGGTCTTCCAGAGAGTCTCGGGTCTGGTACCGTTTGGTTCACGCCAACAGCAGCGGCCCAAGCCCGGGTCGCCGCGCGCCACTCCTCCGAAGTTTTGTATTTGCCCCGTTGCAGAGGTCCAGCCCGGCGGAGGGGTGATGCCGAGTCGCGGCTCACGTGCAAAGTAGTGGGTGACAGAGCTTGGGGGCGGCGGAATGGAGGTGAACCAGGTGGTGTCCACAATCCCTCTGAGATCGACTTGTTGTCCGAAACCACGAACGGGTCCGGACAAGCCCTCTTGCGCGGCCTGGGGCGAGAGCCGGATTGGGGGGGCTTGAGGGATGCTGTTGCTAAGCAAGCAGCAACAATGACCGCAATGAAAAGCTGAACAGGCGCGACGACCGGGGATGATTGAGCACGCGTGCCCGTTCCAAGCGCAGAACTCGCAAGGGAGCATGATGGGGACGGGTGGGAAGCAAAACGGGGAGGGTGGTAGTGGGAAGTGGTGGGGGTGGATCAAAAGTAGCGGAGGTGATGGTATGGCGAAGCAATGGGAACTTCTGGGGACAGAACTCAAGTTGGGGGGGATGTGGTGTCAATTTATAGACACGGATTGGGAACTGCGTCGCGGCTGCGCGCTCAGCATTGGGGGCGAGCGGGCTCAGCATTAGGGTATGCGGCGTGCTCAGCAGCGGCAGTTGCTGGATCAGCAGCAGCCGCTGTTTGGCTCCGCACCTGGTGGACGGGTTGGGCTCAGCATTGGATGCCGCGTGGGCGGCAATCCGCCCCGGAGATTGGATTCGGAAGGTAGTGCGCTTGACTAGGTTCGCGGGCGCGCTGGTTTGGATACGTAGGGGCAGAGCAATCCGCGGGCTATGAAGGAACGGATGAAGCGCGCCCGCAAGCGCGCGGGTCATGCCGGATATTACCAAACACCCATGACGGGCGTGGACAAATGGATACGGACAGGCGCGGGGGGCTCCGAGTAGGGCGCGGTGCGAGGACCGGGTCATGAGAAGGACAAACTGGATGAACAGAACGGCGTACGGACGGCGGGGGGAGTTTGGTACAGAGGAGATGGGGAGAGGAGGCTAGGGTTTCTGTTTTGGGATTGTATTCTGTTTTGTTGTCATACTGTTATTTGGGCGTGTACTTAGGTTAGGGTTGAGAGGGAGGAATTACCCTCACTCTCATCTCTGGGTCGGAGAGGAGAAGGAGCAGAGATGAATGCATGAAGAGGGAAGAGGAAGAAGATAACATCATCAGATTGAATCACTCATCTCACCAGGAGATTAAAGGAACTCATACCGGATACACATCCAGGTGGAAAGTTCTGAGGATTGAAGGATTGGGGTTTCCTCTATCTCTACTTTTCTTTATCTCTCATCTCCTTATTCTATTTCTCATTCAAGTGCAACTTCAGACATCCTCATCTCCTTTCAAACGCAGGGAACCGTTAACTTCCAAACCTTGGGACAATTATAGGGGGATAACCTTTATTCTTTCCACACCGGGTCATTAGAAGGACAAACCAGGTGGACATAATGGCAGGCGGGAAATACTGATGGGATATGCAATGGGGATGGAAGGATAGAGTTTGGGATAGTGTTCTGTACTTAGGGGTTGTACCTCATTATTCTTGCTTACTTGTGGTTGTACTTAGGTTAGGGTTGAGGGAAAGGCTACTTTAAATGCACCCTCAACCCGGATGGCATAGGGAGGAAGACATCAGGTTGGAAAGCTCTTTACACTCATCTCTCTTATTCTGTACCTCTCTATCTCTCAGTTGTAGGGTGAACAGTTGCACTTGGGGTTTACAGATGCAAGGGATCAATAAACTCCAAAATTGGGAACCATTGAAGGAGAATTCCTCTTCTGATTTCCACAAAAATCCCCAAAAAGGGTATGGAGCTGTTGAGTAAATAGAAACCAAGATTTAAGTATGAAATCTGGCTCATGATTACCAATGTGAGAAAGATAAGGTTGGGTCCATCAACTGGCATTTCCTGAAATGTAACAGACTGTAAAGAATACATTCTTTCTGTCATCATCAAAAACCCTTTCATCATTAGCAAAGATGAGTTCAAAATCTTTGAGGAAGGGCCTGAGCTTTGTTGGGTTTGTCCCATCAAATTTTTCTGGAGCATTGATAGATGGGGATTTAAAGTTAGTAGAAGGTTCATGGTCAGCAGGTCTAGAGAGATGGTTCATTTCAGTGGTCATTTTCTGAAGAATGGCAAGCAGAGCAGGGTCAGTTGAAGGGCCCTGCGAGGTGGAAGGAAGGTTAGTGGCTGGGGAAGTTGAATGGATTGCTGTTGGATTAGAATTTGGGGTAGGATTACCCCCTGGGTAGGGTGAATCCAAGAAACTTAAGATTCTGGAATCAAATCCTGATTCCTCATCTTCATCTTCATCTTCTTCTTCTCCTGGGATTGGGACCATGCTAGCATTGTAGGCAGGGGAGTCCAAGCCATGGTAGCCTGGAATTGGGAACTGACCTACAATCCTGTGGAGGCTAGCATTGTCAGAAGAAGGAATAGTAGAAAGAGATACTTGGGGTATAGGCTCCAATGAGCCATTATCCAAAAGAGTAGAAGTGGTAGCCACTGGCACTGGCAGGTTAGAAAGAGTTCTACCACAAGCTCTGGGAGTAGCAGGGTTAGTAGGTTCATTGGCACCTCTCCCTCTGGAGCTACGGGTGACAGCTGGGGTAGAGATGTGAGAAAAGATAGCGCATCGTGGGGCATTCATAAGGATAAATAATTATCCAAAAACAGTTCTTCACCTTAGAACAAGAGTAAAATTGTTCAAAAGTTTTTACCCTGACTACCTCAAATACTGGTCAAATTAACCATTGAAGTACCTTGTCAAAGTGTCAAAGTGTCAAAGTTTTGAAGCGTCAAAAGGTCAAAGTGTCAAAGTGTCAAAGAGTTGAAGTGTCAAAACTTCAAAGTGTTGAAGCATCAAAGCATTGAAGAGGAGCTTAGATTGTAAATTTGGGCCTTTATGGAGGTTTGATAGCAAGGTAAGGGTTACAATGAGAATGGCCACAACTGAATAGCCAAGTTCAAGGTTGCGACAGGAAATAAATCAAACAAAAATTGCCACAACTTACTAGCAAGATTTGATGCTACTTGAATACAATAAGGATTGTGGTTGGTGAAGAAGGGGTTACTGGGGAAAAAATCAGTTTGATGTCACAAGGGCTGCTGAATGCAAGCAGGGCTTGGCACAGAGGGGACTCTACTCTCAGCAGGCTTGGGGGCAAGGATACTGGAAGACGCTACAAGGAGAAGAGTAGGATTTAATTGGAGTGAAGGTGCTGAATGAAACTTGCTGGGATGGATTCCTAGTAAGAAGTAGTAAACTGATCTCTTGGGGGAAAATCAGGAAGAGGAAGAGAAGGGCTGCTTAAATAGAAAGGAGGCTGGACTACAATAGAGGTACAGATGCTTGGGTCTCAGGCTACATATGTGATGACAAGGGAAAATTAAAGGTAACAGAGAGGGCTGATCAGGTATGCTACTACATTGGGGTTAGGCTGCTTACTACATTTGGGATAGGCTACAGGTCTGGCTTTCTAAGTTGGGAATGTACAGTGAGAGGATTTACAGTGTGCATGGAGGTCACTACACTATGTACTAAGTATAGAGAGTATGTGATACAATCTGCAAGAGGATGTACATAAGGATTTCAAAAGGATAAGCCATAATGAAGTATGGGATAGAAAGAGTCAAGAAGTTTAGAGGATATGCAGAACCTGAGAGATTCAGTATGTGCAAGCCTAAGGAGTCTATATGTATAATGCATGAGGTTATACTATATTTAGATATGTAAGGCATGAAGATCCTGAGGATATTTAGTTGAAGGAGATATACTGGTAAAGTATCCAGAGTCCTGAGGTTGAAGTTCCTGAGTTAAGTAGATTAAACTGAGGTTAGACTGAGTTTAGGTGTCAGTATGACACATTCTTGACCAGAGAATTTAAAAGCTCCAATTTAACTTCTTCAGGTTGTCCCATAACCATTTAACTTACCTTATCAAATAATTGAGAAGATTTTAGAACTTGATTAGTTTCAACCCTTCAAAACGCAAAAGTAACAGCCATTTTTAAATCCATTCAGGAATCATCAATCAAATAGGAATCATCAATAAAAAAGCATTCATCAAAAAGCAATTCAAATGATACAACAATTTTACAATCCAAGTCACTGAAAAGGAAGGGTTATAGTCTAAACTCCATTTACAATGGAACTCCTCAAGATTAACATCCTCAGGCACAAAAAATCCTCTCAGTGCTATTATTTTTACTAATATGTGGGAAAGGGGAAAGCCCATTGTCTTTGAATATGACTTGGTGCAAACTTTGCCATAATGATGACGCTTTAACCTCTCAAATTGTTCCTCAATGAGTTGAATTGCCTCAATTGAAAATGTTTATGCCAAAGGTAATATTTCTGATGGAAGAGCTTTTCCTTACTTCATTTGAGATTTGTTAATTAATGTGTTCACTGATTTGATTTGGCTGTCAATTTTTCCATCTGGGAGTTTCCAGACATCTAAAATGTTTGCCAAAGAACTTGCAAATAATCATTTTAAAGTAGAATGGGCCCATTCTAACCAAGACTTTTTTTCATATCCAAATTCAGGTTTGACACCAGTACACACAGGGAAAAACATTTCTTTTGTAGGGAAAATTTTATTTTTGGTATAATCAAGCACATCCTCACAGTCTTTCAATAAACACTGTACACAAGTTCTAAAATA
>CM062617.1:21546209-21638709 GCA_025617555.3 Puccinia polysora | reverse complement strand
TCATTTCCCATCAGTTAGCCAATAAAAATGAACATTTCTCAAAATTAGACACTTACTTTCTTTGGTCTTTTTGATCCCCTTTTGATCCTTTTTTCAATATTTTCCTCTGAACTATGAGATTCATATTAAGAGCCTTCCTTGCGCTACAGAAATCAATTTCCCATCAGTTCATTAAACCATGAAAATTAAGATTTCTCAAAATAAAAGACTTACTGTCTTTCATCATTTGGGTACCCTTTGAATCCTTTTTTCCCTCTTAATTTCTCTTTCCACGTGCTCAACTTTTCAAAAAATTCACAACAGTTTGCTTTCAATTTTGGTCAACTGCAGCTTGACTTTAACACCTTTGGCTCAAGCCTTGGCTTTGCAATCAAAGAGGCTGTAGTATTGAGCATTTACCTTAGAATCTCTAACCAAACTTCTTTATTTTGTTTCCTATACATGGGATTCCACTTTTTAAATGTTTGAGAGTCTTCATCAAGCCCAGGATCTGTTTCAAACTATCAAAAACCAAAACAATTATCAATTTTTCAATCCAACAATTAATCTGTCAATTCAATAATTAATCTGTCAATCCAATAATTAATCTATCAATCCAATAATTAATCTATCAATCCAATAATTGGTAACCTTCAAAAAACCCTGCTTACTTCATTGGAAGGGTTATAGCCTAACTTCCACTGAGGATGAACATCCTCAGGCACAACAGATCCTCTTGATGCTAGTATTTCACCTAAAAATTTGGAACAAGGCAAGCCCATTGTTTTTCAAAATGGATTCAAGCACACCTTGCTATTGTGGTTGCGCTTTAACCTCTTGAATTGTTCCTTAATGAGTTTACTTGCCTCAATTGACAATTTGTAACCCAAAGGTAATAGCTCTGTTGGCAGACCTGTTCCCAACTTTATTTAAGAATCTTTAAGTGCTTCATGGAATGATTGGATTTGAATTTCAATAGTTCCTTCAAGGTGTTTCCACACATCCAAAATGTTCCCCAAAGATCCCACTAGTAATTTTTTGAAAGTGGAATGGTCCCCTTCTACCCAAGAAATAGTTTTATTTCCAAAGTCCGGGTAGACACAAGTCCAAGCCATTCCAAATGTATGTTTGATAGGAAAAATATTCTTTTCCATATACTCAAGTAGATCCTCATGGTCTTTCAAAAACACTGTATAAAAGTTTCAAAGTAAGCTCACTCCAAACGGAGATCAATTCCCAACAGATATCATTGTTCAATAAATTGATGTACTCTGATTTCAGCATCATTTGCTTCTGCCTCCCCCTTGGTTTTAGAGGCCCCAAACTTGCCCCAAAGATTCATAAACTTTGGCCAATCTTCATTGTCATTACTGAAGCGCACTTTACAGTTTGCTTGTATTTTTTTAGACAAGTGCCATGTACAAAACTGTCTGGATGAATTGGGGAAACTGTGTTTAATAGCAAAAATTATAGCCTTTTCACCATCTGTCACAAAGGCGTTTGGAAGCCTCTCAGGATCATAAGCCAACTCCTTTAATGCTTTCAACTCCCAAATATAAAACTCATATGTTTCTTTTGTTATAAAAACAAAAGCCTTTTTAAAAGTTTTTTTTGACAGTAATTCCTACAACATGCAATAGAGGTATGTTTTACCTATTTGTTTTATAAGTACAATCCAACAAAGCAAGGGGATGGACTTTTTTTTTGAAGATTTTTATAGAATCAGTATGAGCCAAAAATAAGGCCTATAAGTGACCCTCTCCACCAAATTTGGACCTGGAAACCCACTGGGATTCCTGGAGAATTTCCAATAGAGCCTCCATAATGCCTTTCCCATCAACTTCAGCAAGCTGTACCTTTTGCTTAGTGTTATAGATTTTTCTATCATCAATGTATTCTCCACCATTCATTTTTCTCAATTTCCTTTTCAGTTGAACCATATTGAGCCCATATTTCATGCCTTCCCTAAGTAAATCTAGTGCTTGACCTGATATTCTCCTCAGTTGAGGATGCACTGAAGGAATTTCTGATGGTTGATGATTTTGGAGGCCATTTCTAATGTAGAGATGCCATGTGGGATCTTCTAATTTCCTACTTGCATTGATCATGAATTGACGCCCAACCTTCCAATTGTGAGTTTCCCTTTGAAATTTTGTAAGGCACGGCCCTTCATAAAACCCATATCTTTCACAAGCTAGATTGACTTATTTATCCCTTTTTGATTTGAAAGTTGTCAATGCGTAGCCATGCATGGCTGCCCATTGTTGAAAATAAATCTTGGCTTCTTTCCTACTAGCAATGGTTCTCACAGGAGGAGGGTCAAGTGGGTGTGGCCACCCTTAGTTTCATAGTTACATGTTTACATTAGTATTGATCAAGCCAAATCCTATTCAGTCAAATGACATATGAAATATCACCCACCACCTTTTTCAAATTCAATTTTTGGTGGAACATCTTTTTCCTGTTGTGAAGAAACATCTTGTTCCTCAATTGAAACTTTAGATGAGGATGCAATTGGGGCTTCCATTTTTTTTTCCAACTCCCTACCCAAATCCCTAGATTCCACCAAAACTTTGTGAAGTAAACTTTTAATTAAGTCCTTTAACATAGTCTTGTTTAATCTTGGAAGGCTTGGGATTGCCACTGTTCCCATAAAACCAAAAAAATCAAAAGCAATTTACTATTCCATGCAATTTTCAATCCAACAACTCCAAAGCTTAGCTCACTTTTGGGTTGAGAAATATTAATTTATCCAAGGGGCATTTGGTGTGTGTGTGCAAGGTTTTTGTTGAGATTTTTTGCCAATAGGCAGAGTGTTTTATTCCAAAGTTTCTTTTTTTTGTTCCAATACTAGTCCCAAATATTATACCACATCCCCAAATTTGGGTTGAAGCCACTAAAATGTGGTCCAGGGGTGCCTAGTTACCCCAATTCCACCCTCAAATGGCCCATTTGGGGCTATTTTTCCCCAAATAGGCCTGGTGAAACCGCAAAACCCCAATTGCAACCCCCAAGGGGTGCAAACCCCCGTTCACAACCAATTCCAGGTTGAAAACCCCCGTTTTCAACTTGATTTCAGTTTCAAACAGGGGGTTAAGGCAGTTGGAAGCAAACTGGATCACATTTTGTTGGGGCATTATCTGGCATTTGCAACTGTGTACGGTTGTGAAAGGCCATTTGCAACCGTTTTCAACCTTTGGGTTGCAAATTTAACATTGGCCATTAAATTTCTGTCCCATTCTAGGTCTATGTATTTGTCTTTCTTTGAATTAAATGTGGTAAAACCGTAGCCATGCATGGACACCCACTTTTGACAAAATTCTTCAGATTCTTGCCTACTAGGAAAGGATCTCACTGGAGGAGGTTTAAGGGGCTCTGGTAGCTCATAGTTACATATTTACATCCGCCATAGTTACATTACTTTCCATAAAATCAAATCCATCTAATTGCACGTGAGATTTTGTTCACCACCACCAGTCCATCCCAGTTGTGAAAAATCTTGTTTCTCAATTGTAACGCTAGATGAGGATGCTATTGGGGATTCCAATTTTTTATTTCCCAAATACCTAGCTTCTTCCAGAGCTTTTTTATCGAAGCTATCAATTAAGTCCTTCAATTTTCCATGTTGAATCCAGAGGGGCTTGGGCTTGCCACTGTTCCCATAATCCAAAAAAATAACAATTCAATGCATTATTCAATCCAACTGTTGCACAAATTCCAAACTGTACTCACTTGTGGGTTGAGAAAAACAAAATTATCCAATGGGAGAGTATTTTTTATGGTCTTTTGTGTTTGCCAATAGGACAAATGTTTGATTCAGTTTTTTTTGTGATCCAATAGTCCCAAAATGTATTCAAGATGCCCTCATTTTGGTTGAAAGCACTCAAATGTGGTCCATGGGTGCCTAGGTACCCCTAATTACCCCCTAAAATGGCCCATTTTGGGATATTTGCCGCAAATGAGTTGTGAAAAACATGGGAAATCCCCCAGGGGGTGGTGTACTACTCTCTCAAGACTGATTTGGGTTCTGAACCGTTGCTTTAAAACAAATTGGTTTTCAAATGAGTAGTCTGCAACCCCCCGGAGGTTGCACATGTTGTGAAGGGTTTCCTTTGCAAATCAAATGGGTAATGAAGGGTTTCTTGCACCCATTCACAACCCGGGGCTGTGAGTTTATCACTTCCTTAATAATGATAAAAATAATAACAATCATAGTTATAATCACTTCATAAGGAAGACTATTTCTGTCAAGTTAGGAGCACTAGGGAGGAAGAAAGACCTGAAGACAGAAAGACTTGCTTAACTCAAAATATGACACAATTTACAATTCCACAATTTTTCAAGGTATCAATGCAAAAAGGACCAACTGATCTTCAGCAAGAACTTTCTGAATGAAGATATTATATTGGGCACAAAAGTAAAATTTATCTATCAATTTTGAATGAATGCAAACAGTTTTTTAAAAATAAAGCATAAGAATAATCAAATTTTAAAACCCTTGAATAATCTTTCTTTAGCCATGAAGTACCATACTATTGGAGAAGAGAAAATTAAATTTGAAGCAAGAAATAAATGCATGAAATAATGAAATAATAAAATAATAAGATAATAAGATAATAAAATAATAAAATAATAAAATAATAAAATAATAAAATAATAAAATAATAAAATAATAAAATAATAAAATAACAAAATAATAAAATAATAAAATAATAAAATAATAAAATAATCAAATAATAAAATAATAAAATAATAAAATAATAAAATAATAAAATAATGAAATAATAAAATAATGAAATAATGAAATAATAAAATAATAAAATAATAAAATAATAAAATAATAAAATAATAAAATAATAAAATAATAAAATAATAAAATAATAAAATAGTAAAATAATAAAATAATAAAATAATAAAATAATAAAATAATGAAATAATAAAATAATAAAATAATAAAATAATAAAATAATAAAATAATAAAATAATAAAATAATAAAATAATAAAATAATAAAATAATAAAATAATAAAATAATAAAATAATGAAATAATAAAATAATAAAATAATAAAATAATAAAATAATAAAATAATAAAATAATAAAATAATAAAATAATAAAATAATAAAATAATAAAATAATAAAATAATAAAATAATAAAATAATAAAATAATAAAATAATAAAATAATAAAATAATAAAATAATAAAATAATAAAATAATAAAATAATAAAATAATAAAATAATAAAATAATAAAATAATAAAATAATAAAATAATAAAATAATAAATTAATAAATTAATAAAGTAATAAATTAATAAATTAATAAATGAATAAATTAATAAATTAATAAAATAATAAAATAATAAAATAATAAAATAATAAATTAATAAATTAATAAATTAATAAATTAATAAATTAATAAAATAATAAAATAATAAAATAATAAAATAATAAAATAATAAAATAATAAAATAATAAAATAATAAAATAATAAAATAATAAAATAATAAAATAATAAAATAATAAAATAATAAAATAATAAAATAATAAAATAATAAAATAATAAAATAATAAAATAATAAAATAATAAAATAATAAAATAATAAAATAATAAAATAATAAAATAATAAAATAATAAAATAATAAAATAATAAAATAATAAAATAATAAAATAATAAAATAATAAAATAATAAAATAATAAAATAATAAAATAATAAAATAATAAAATAATAAAATAATAAAATAATAAAATAATAAAATAATAAAATAATAAAATAATAAAATAATAAAATAATAAAATAATAAAATAATAAAATAATAAAATAATAAAATAATAAAATAATAAAATAATAAAATAATAAAATAATAAAATAATAAAATAATAAAATAATAAAATAATATAATCATATAATCATAAAATCATAAAATTATAAAATCATAAAATCATAAAATCATAAAATCATAAAATAATAAAATCATAAAATCATAAAATCACAAAATCATAAAATCATAAAATCATAAAATCATAAAATCATAAAATCATAAAATCATAAAATCATAAAATCATAAAATCATAAAATCATAAAATCATAAAATTATAAAATTATAAAATCATAAAATCATAAAATCATAAAATCATAAAATTATAAAATCATAAAATCATAAAATAATTTTCCTTTTCCCATGAAAGACCATAGTATTTGGAGAAGGGAAAAGAAGATTAAAATCTGGGAGAAAAAAAATAAAAAGAGAAACTTCCAAAACCTTTTTTTTGTTGAGATGAACCCAACTATAACTCTAAAATCTACAAGAGTGGGAAGGATTGATTATTCTTTAAATTTCTGCGTGGATAAGATCAACAAAGACCAAAGAAGAGAATATTTGAATACAAACCATCAATATTTCAGCAGGGCCGCCTAGATCACTAGGATTCTCTGGAACCTCATTCTTTTTTATATATTTTTATTAGTAGTTAATTTCTTTCTCTCAGATAAATAAATAAAAATACAAGAAGAATAATAAGATCAAGAACAAGAATAATTATTAGTAGGAGAGTAGGAAGAGGAAGAATAATAAGAATAAGAATAAGCATTGGATGGGGATTCTGATTTCTATACAAAGGAAATCTGTGAACATAATTAATTATGGGCGGGGATTTGATACTTCTAACCTGTGTTATAGCCATCAGACTCACTTTTTGAATTTCAAAAGAATCTCAAACTTCAAAATAAACTCAGAAATGGATTCTCAATTGTAAAAAAATTTTTTTTACTCACCCAAAGTACCCTCCTATCCCTCCTGAATTAGAAAATACAGCCAAAACCTTCAACTGTGGTAAACTCATACCCAATCATGTGTCACAACTCTGTGAAAGATATAAATGAATACCTTTGAAAACCTCAGTTACACACCACTGACAGCTTACTGTAAAAATTTGGAAAATAAACCACTCAATCACCTCATCAGATTACAGAAGTAACAACAGACAAGGAGCATATTTATTTGCAACCAACCACCACAAGTTAACTCAACAATTATGCAAGATTTATATATGTATAAGGGTTACATACACCACAAAAAAACAATGATCACTTGATTACAAGGGAGATACCTGAGGACAGAGGAGCCCTTTGTGCCCTGGTATTTCAATTGCAATAAGTTTATCATTGTTTTTTCCTGGTGATGTAGCTCAACATTTAGTACCATTCACCACGATAATTATAGATACAAGTGTTACACCAAGTTCAAAAACTTGTAAAATTCCCCCCAAAAAGTATACATACAAGGGTTACATACATTTCAACAACTAGTACCATCACCCCATGAGTACACAGAAGGACCATATGCAAGTTGCAGTTCACCACATACCCCACTCCGTCAATTTATCAGTACAAAGAAGTACCAATATTCAAGTGGCATATGCACCTCTGGCCAACCAGTGCAATTCACTTATCTTCATAAAGAACCATCAAATGCAAGGGGGGCAGTGCACTCCATACACCACCTTATCAACTCATGAGTACACAGCAGAACCATATTCAAGGGGGTATTTCACCACATATAACACCCCATCACCTCATAAGTACACAGCAGAACCATATTCAAGGGGGTATTTGACCACATATAACACCCCATCACCTCATAGGTACACAGGATCACCATATGTAATAGGAAAGGGGAGTGAAACACATACAACACCCAATCAACTCATCCACAATGCAGAAGAACCATACTCAAGAGGTAGGGAAGTGCAAAAAAAAACAACCCAGTCATTTTAGCAGCAGACAGAAACACTAAATGCAAGAAGAAGAGGAATTTCAAGTAGTAAAACACAAATTGCCTCATCTACACAGCACTCTATACAAGGAGGAAATAATTTTTGCTTCATGTGAAAACTTTTTTTACTCCTGTAACAACCTCAAGTAACTTAATCTCACTGTTCCTCACCAGGAAAGAGAGACCCTCAGGGAAACCTCAGGGGCAGCCTTCAGCATCCCCTGAGGTACAATTTTTCTATTCAACAAGTGCCTCTCTGCCCTATCCAATTTAAATCATAATTAGTCCCAGAAAATATAAATACTCAATTTCTCACCAAATTATTCATCTGTGGGATTAAACCTGATAAAAATTATCAGTGAACCAATTATAAAGAACCAGGAAACCAGAAACAAGATTATAACTCATCTTTAATCAATTGAACCATCCCATCAGGTGCTTGAATAAGTGCTATTTGGTGACCTCAATATTCACTACCAAATTAGAAAAGAACTACCCATGGCTAAATAAATAACCCTTTCAAAGAAAAATAGCAAAAAAGAAATAAACAACCAACATTTTGGCTACACAGCCCCCAGTTGGTAAACCCATCCTTAGTTCCCATCCTGAACCATCCCTTTTATAATACCTGGAACTCTTTGAAATTGGAATATTGCTTAAGATCTGATATATCTTATCAACCATTTGTTGAAAAATTTACAGTTATCCAATAAATATAGTTTATTCTTCAAAAAAATACCAATAATGGTTAAGAATAAATCTAGTTCTGATCTAAGACCTAATTTAAGTCTCAATGAAACCAGCCATTCATTTAAATAAATTAATGTGTAGAATTACTATAGTACTAGAAGAGAAGGCAATCCAAAACCACCCCTAGCTTTACTACTATTCTAAAGGATTAGAGTTGATACTAAATTACCCTTCAATTATTTTCATAAAGCTATTTGCTAAATTATTTACATTATTCCAGAGCAGTCTTGAAAATTCCAAGGAATACTTCAGGAAATCTTGAGGAATATTGGGAATGCTTGGAGGAATGCTCAGGTGGTCATTCTGGCACTGGTATCAATCAATCCAATGCAAAAGTTAACTGGTATTGTGGAGTTTTCAAAATAAGTCAGGCTAAGTAGACTTTCTAAAGCTCAGAATATAGCATGATTAATCTTTCAGGAATGAAATTTGGAAATAAAGTCAGGCTCTTAAGTAGGCAAAAAAGGGTAAGATCAAAAAAAAATATTTTCATGTGAAAATTGAATATCCAAGGAGTATCCAAGGAATTCATATGAATGCAAGAATATTCACCAATTTTACATGATAGAAATTTACTATCTCAATTTGATTCAAAAAGGATTTTACATGCCACTAGTACCTTATTGAGTGGCTAGGTTTCAAATTCTTGAGTCAACAAATTTCTGATGGAACAGTATACTAACTAAGGTGATAGAATTGATGTGTAAACTAGCCTTTGATTTGAAGAATTGGGAATATCATTAAGAGAGTCTTTTGGATTGGTGTTTAAATTTAGTTAAGATACCATAGTGGACTAGCGCAGGAAACTGCATCAAATATTACTGAGGCAGAAGCAGAAATTGTAAGAAATGAGATGGCCAAACACCAGAACCACTTATATTTCAAATAAGAAGAGATAAGAAATGTTTAGCTCAGTGAGCAATAGGTGGAAAAAGTATGAGAATCTTAACCAACAGGAGTGAGAATGATATCAATTGAAATCTCAGAACAACATTGGATCCAACATCTTAAAGAAGACAGGTCTGGAAGGAGTAATTGATGAATGGTAAGCTTAATCTAGGTTTCTTCTAATACAGGAGCAAGGATGTGATCATACTTGCTGACGTTGATCTTCAGGGCTGTAAGAAAGTGACCTAGACACCCTTGATTGACTCAAATGGGGTGATCTGTTGATCCTGAGTGTCAGTTAAGGTCTAGACCATTAAGCGCCTTGAATCACAATTACCAGATTGTAGTCCTTTGTGGTTATCCTTGATGAGTCGTAGATATAGATTAGGATTGATGTTGAGGATGGATTGAGTGAATGTATGATGAGACAATGAGAGAAGAGTAGATCAATGATTAACAGATGAGTCAACCTCAGTGGATTTGTCTTCCCTGTTATCACAAACCAGAGTTTTGGAGAGCGTGCGCTCAGATGCTGGCTCAAGCAGTATTTGAGTATCTCCACCGCTGTCATGATGTCGCGGACTTCAATCTGGTACAACACAGTATACTCAACACCCCTCCTTGATTCAATGCGCAGTAGATTCAGGTAATAACATGATAGACCAGTCTGAGCAATGACAATTTGTTGGCGGCTTTGATAAGACAGTCTGCAACCATTTGATTGGACTTGATTAGTTGAATTCTGATTAAGTTGTTTGAAACATCTTCCCTGAGTCCCTTAGTCTTCAAGTCTATGAATTTGGTTTTTGAGTTACTCCCAAAGTTTTTTATCTTGTCATCTAAGCCTTTGTTGTTGATTAAGTGAAGGCTTGGTAGGATTTGTGTTCTCCACAGTTCATGGATGAGATGATTTATCCATCTGCATTCCAATTGGCTGTTGCTGAGTGTGTTGCATTCTGCTTCTGTAGAGGATTAGGTAATGTTCCTTTGCCGTTGACTGGTCCAAAACAATGGAGAGCCTTGAAAGAAGCAGATAAATCCAGTTTGAGAGGTTTGAGTGATGGGATCATCAGCACATGTTGAGTCGCTGTAACAAAAAAGATTATCGGAGTTGTTCCTTTGTGAGATTAGCAGGCGTTGGTCTTTGGTGTTGGCTAGGTACTTCCAGACTTTGAGAACTTCTTTCCAGTGGAGATGCCAGGTTTTTCAGAGAATCTGGCAAGAGAGGATACAGCAAAACTTATATCTGGCTGGGAAAGCCCGGCAATGAAGTTGAGCCATCCTATTGGTGACCAATAGCTGACTCCCAGTTGGTTAAATTCTTCAATTTCTTCCTCAGTGTCGGGAATGAGTTGAATTCCAGGTGTACAGGGAGTGTTTGTTGGTTTGAAGTCCACCATATTCAGCTCCGTTAGTACTTTGTCTATATGAAGAGGCAGAGAGAGCTTAATACCTTCCCTGGACTGCTTGACCTTCATCCCCAATAGGGTGTTTGGTGGGTGTGAGGAGGATTTTTTTGAATTTTCCCAGAAATTTGTCTTTGAACTTTGCTACATTCCCCACAACCAGTAGGTCGTCCACATGAATGAATACAGCTGAGACCCAATCTGTTCCAATGTATAAGCAGGGGTTGGCCTTGGATGGAAAGAATCCTTGTTCTTGGATCCACTCGCTGAGCAGTTTTTACCAGTTTTTTGGGGCTTGCTTGAGTCCATACAAGGATTTCCAAAGTTTGAGAATTGTAGATCTTCTAGAGGAGCCAGTTGGGCGTCGTATGAAGACTTCCTCATCAAGAGGAGCATTTAGGAACGCCCCCTTGATGTTGAACTGGAGCATATCAAGATTACAATCCACCGCAAGTAGAAGAAATTCCCTAAGGGACGCAACTTTGCCGGTCAGTGCGTAAGTCTCCAGGTAATTGATTCCATACCTTTGGTTGAATCCTTGTACACAAACCCTTGATTTGTAGATTGCAGCCTCACCATGCGTGTTTTCTTTGACTCTGAAGGCATAAGTTACATTGAGCAGGTTCTTGGGCTCCGGACCGTCATAATCTTCCCATACTTTGAACTCTTCACATGTGTCAAGCTCCTTGTGTAGTGATCTGGACCATACGGGTGACTTCAGCACTTCTTCAGCTGTTCTTGGAGTTTCAATTGTGTAATAACCATAGCGCTCCGGAGGCTTCAGTTCCAATTGATTTCTGAGCTGTTGAGTCTTGGGAATGAGATCTTCTGCTATGAGACTTTCTTCTTCCTCGTCATATTCCTTGGATCCAGAAAATTCTTTGGACTCTGATTTGATTGAGGACTCAATCACCTTGTCGATATCCGCTGGTTTTGTTTCACTCGGCGGTTTGGTGATGACAACGGGTGCTGTGTTTTCTTGGGCGTCCTCTTGAATTGAAGGAAAATCTTCAGAGGTCTGGAGTTGGGATTTGCTGAACCTGACATTCTTGGTTTCAATGATGCTACCTGAAGTTGTGAGGATATGGTAGGACAGTAGTTTGGGCGCATAGCCAATGAGTTGTCCTGGCAGTCCTTTTTCATCAAACTTCTTAGGATGATGGTCTGAAAGATTGAGAAAAATCACTTTGCATCCTATAGGTTTCAGATAATCCGCCGTCAGCTGGGTTCCATGCATGATCTCCCATGGAGTGATCCCGTTGGAGTTAGGAATTTGGTTTAAGGCAAAGGAGCATCTCCGGATGACCTCGTGCCAGTAGTTCTTTGGAAGATTGGAGGATGAGAACGTTGCCCGTACAGATTCAGCAACTGTCCTGTTTGCTCTTTCAGCTTGTCTGTTGTGCTGCGGGTGGTAAGTTTTGGACCCTATCTGTCAAATTCCTTTGTCTTTGAAGAAGTTGGTTAGGTTGGCATTGATTAATTCACCACCTCCATCGCAACAGAATTCCAAAGGATGATAGCCTGGCTTGTTGTACTCCTTTAGGATGACAAACTTGATGATCTCACCGGCATTGTTCTTCTGCTTCAGTGGAAAGGAGCTTATGTATCCTCTGAAGTTGTCAACTGGGGTAAGAGAGTAGCAATAGCCACCTTTGGAAAATGGTTTGATGGGACCAATCAGGTTGGCATGATCTCTTTCAAACACTTTTTCAGCCATTTTTGACAATTCCTTAAAGCTGGCGCGGGTGATTTTACTTTTTTTGCAGCTGTCCCACAAGAAGGCGCTTTTAATGTTCTGGGGAATTGAAGATTTGAGATATCTCTCCATTCTTGCAATTCCAGAATGACCGAGTTTCAAGTGCAGTTGGTTTATTTCTTCAAGGGGAGGATCTGTTGACGTGAGATAACTTTTTTGCGCTCCATGTCAAGATACAGCAGATTATTTATGATTCTTCCTTGAAGCACAGTTGTTCAATTTTCAGTGAGTTTGAAAGTGGGTGGACTGACTTGGTCATTGACAATCAGATTGGCGCCCTTAGCTAGAAATACTCCCAAGAGTAGGTTTACACAAGTGTCAGGTGTCCATGCAGCATCTTTAAGTTTGAGAGTACCTGAAGTTGACTTGATTATTGCCATTCCTCTGCCCATGATTGCCAGCAAAGCTCCTGGTTTGCCTGTTTTTATGAAATTTGATCCATCTTCTGATTTCATTGTCTTGAACCAGCTTTTGTTGGTTAGCATGTGAATTGAGCACCCAGAATCCAGAATGAAAACATTTTGATTCAAAGGAAGAGTGTGTGCAAAGCAGTGATAGTAGGAAAAGAAGTTGGATACCTCCTCCTTTTTCTTCTTTTCAGTTTTTCAAGATTTAAATCCCTTGGGCTTGAGCTCAGGGTGTTCAACCCAACACTTCTCTCGTGGATGTTTCTGTACCTCAGGATTGTGAATTCTGTTTTCGCATCTGGGGTAGTTAGAGTACAGGCTCAGATCTACCTTTTATGAAGTTGCTCCTTCTTTGACTTTGGCGTTGATTTCATTTTTGTGTTGCACCAAGTGGTCAAGCACTCGTTTGATGGTAATTACTTTTTTGCCATGCATAATTTGGGAGGCCATGTTCTTCAAATCTGGAGGGAACTTGAATAGGATTAGGTATGCAAGGATGTTGGACAGAAATTGAATCCCAACCTTGGAGAGTTTTTTTGAGGTGTAGTTGTACGTTGGTTACAAACCTATCAATGAATTCTTCCCTGAAGGGAAGACATAGGAACAAATTGAAGACCCTTGCTTGATTTTCTGATTGGGAGGAGGAAAAGTAATTTTTAGTTGAAATCCAGATCTCTTTGGCATTTCTGATTTTACCGGGCTTGATGATGTTTGTCTGCGTCGCTGGTTCTAACTTTGCAAGCAGAAAAGTAGCCATGTCTTTGTTGATTTCAGGATCCAGCTTGATGTTGTTGCTTTCACTCTCCATGATGTGGAGAATCCCTTGTAGTTTGAATAAGCTTTCCATCTTGACTTTCCAGATGGAGTAGTTGTCTTTGTTCAAGAGCAGAGTTGACCCTACAAGGGTTTTGAGCGTTATCTTCCTCATTTTGCTGTCTCCCCCTGGTCCTGGTGATGATTGATAGTCAGTCATCTTGAGAGAGTCGCTTTGGCTTTTAACCGTGTAAGAAATGAGATGGCTAAACACCAGAACCACTTATATTTTAAATAAGAAGAGATAAGAAATGTTTAGCTCAGTGAGCAATAGGTGGAACAAGTATGAGAATCTTAACCAACAGGAATGAGAATGATATCAATTGAAATCTCAGCACAACATTGGATCCAACATCTTAAAGAAGAAAGGCCTGGAAGGAGTAATGGATGAATGGTAAGCTTAATCTAGGTTTCTTCTAATACAGGAGCAAGGATGTGATCATACTTGCTGATGTTGATCTTCAGGGCTGTAAGAAAGTGACCTTGACACCATTGATTGACTCAAATGGGGTGATCTGTTGATCCTGAGTGTCATTCAAGGTCTAGACCATTAAGTGCCTTGAATCACAATTACCAGATTGTAGTCCTTCGTGGTTATCCTTGATGAGTCGTAGATAGAGATTAGGATTGATGTTGAGGATGGATTGAGTGAATGTGTGATGAGACAATGAGAGAAGAGTAGATCAATGATTAACAGATGAGTTGAACTGAGTGGATTTTTCTTCCCTGTTATCACAAACCAGAGTGTTGGAGAGCGTGCGCTCAGATGCTGGCTCATGAAGTGTTGGATTATCTCCACCGCTGTCATGATGTTGCGGACTTCAACCTGGTACAACACAGTATACTCAACAGAAATTTTTTATGGGAAGAATTAGGAGAAAACTAGATTTTGATCAATAGATGGATTTATTATCCTTTAATTAAAATGAACAAGATTAGCAGAGAACTTTCAGGTGAATGGTAAAAATGAGGAATTTAGTGTGAATTTTGATGGACAGAGGTTTATTGTTTGCCTAGATGAGATAGGTAGCTGGATTCATAGGTGTGACCAGTCACATCCAACCAGTGTAAAATAAGGGCTTGTTACTATTTACTCTATTCAAAATGAATTACCAGCAAATCTAGGATGATTTGGAAGTTTCATGAAAGGCACTTAGGGTCTTTTAGGGGAATAGCCTGAAATCTATTGTTAAGAATGATTACTAATGTATTGAATTTTTCAATTAAACTTATTGGTTGAGATTAATTTCCAATAGAAGTTATCAACTGTTTTTTTTATTCATTTAACCATAGATAATAGAAAAGGCTCTATTTTTTATAAGGAAAACAATCAGGGAGGGGGACTAGAACAGTGTGGTTGAAGACCAAACAAGGGAGAGCTGAAAATTCCTAAGGATTTCTACACCCCAAGAAGTTACAGGATCCTGGGAATTATATTTTTTAATGTCTAAATTTAAAATATATTGGTTAAACATTGGATCAGAGAGAAATTACAGATTTTGGGCATTTTTCCAGAAGATCTGTTGTTTCCAGGTGGGCACAGTTACTAAGTGCATGATTTACCTTGAAGGTTTCACATACATATCAATTTGAAGTAGTATTCAAAAAATGTGTAAAGTATGTATGTAGTAATACACATGACTGATTTCCCAGAATTTACATTCAGATTTCATGCACAGCAGACAAAGTAAACAAGCCTCAATTAATATGTAATCCTGGAATCCTTAATTAGAAGTTCTTTTTAGGAGTTCCCTGGGATATCCACAAGGTTGAAATTTATTCAATTCAATTTTAGTAGTCTTCCTTTGAGTTCAGAGGCTGACTGATTGAGGTTTCTAAAATTCTACATTTCCCCTTTCAATATTTTTTGTGTAATATTAAACTTAGGATTTTCATTTGCATTGGAAATTGATTAATTTTTTTTCAGATTGGGAAAAATTATCATACTTGTCAAAATAGTCACCGTTAAATACATGGAAAAAAATTGTTTGCATTATGTTTGCATCACATGGATCAATTTAATTTCTGATTCAGATTGAAAAAAATTTATTTACACAATGATTTTCAAAATATATATATATGTGTGTGTGTGTATATATATATTAAAAATAACTTTGAACTGCTCATCAAAAATTCAAAATTTCAAAGGCCACATGAAATTTGTATATTTCTATCTGGAAGGATTAGCCTTCAGTTGTAGCCACTTATATGAAGAATTGTCAACCACTCATTACGTCTTCAGTCATAGCCACTTATAAGAATAATTGTCAACCACTCATTACAAGCCCTTTAAAAGGGTACTGATCATACAGACCTCACAAACATATTTCATTCAAAGATGATCACATTGTTTAAAAATATTCCTTAAATGCCATCCATACCACAAAATGATCCTTTTTTTTTTAGTCACTGCTGTATGAATGGACCTGCTTTTGTTCCATATTCTTAATTTATGATATCATTTAGTCTTGATCTATATCCGTGATATGCCTTTTACTAGAAATAACTCTTCCTTGGCCCAATTTTTTTATGGGACAGATTTATAGTAAAATTGGGACACAAATGTGAGAAATAATATTATTCTTTCTGGATTTCTTCCCATTCCCCCATCCCAATTTCTTTCTATACTTTCCTGGAAAAGGGAATGATTTTGTTAGGATAGGTCAAAAATCTTCCCTGACCAATTGCATCTAATGAAGCGTGGAGGGGGTTTTTGAGTTATTGGTGGTCAAGCAAGTTATTTGAGAGACAGCAGATATCCAAGGTACGTAATGAATGGTCATCTTTCTTAAAATGGATTTCTGAGATATTGGGATTGCTTGACTCCAGAATTCCATCACTTCAATTAATCTGGGGACAAAACCTCTCTTCATAACTAATAAATTTGATAGATCCAGTGTTACAATGAGACCTTTTTATCATTTATTTTTGAACTTCAGATAATCATGATATAGATGCAGTGGCAGGTCCCCCCCCCCAAAAAAAAAAAACGAAATAATATATTATATATATATAAATTAAAAAATAACAATAACAATAAAAAATAAAAAATAAACCATCAAAAAGTTGAGGTGTGCTTTTTGACTGATTATAAAAGTTTTTAAAATACAGGGATAATTTTTAAATAGCCAAAAAAAATCATTATAAAAAACTCTAAGATTCATTCTTTTAGTTATTTTTTTTTTTTTTGGAAAATGATTTCCAGTTCCCTGTTTTAGGAAAGGGGTGCAGATAAACTTCAGGAGAGGTGCCAATTAATATTTCCAAGGAAATATGTAATAATTGTGGGCTAAGGCATCAATCATTTTACAAATAGGGCATTAAAAAAAAGATGGGTAGAAATGGGTTTATCAAGGATTAAAAGGGGTGCAATTTATTAGTGCCAGAAGAATTATTCTTGGGGCGGGAAGAAATTATATATGATTACCCTTTTATCAAATATTAGGTTGTATCAGAGTTAGCAAACCCCCCATTAGGAATCTAACCTTTTTTTACCAAACCAGCCAATTTAATGGCTGGTTTTTGAAATGCACCTACCCCCTAACTGGTTGATTTAAAAATGGTGTGTTTAATAGTGCATATAAAAGTTAAGAAAAACCTCCATTTTTTAATTGCGGGTTTTTACCCAAATCCACCATTTCAAACCTGCCATTAAAAATCAAAAAACCAGCTTATTTCACATCAGACGTGTCAAATTTACCTTAAAATAAATGGGTTTTTTCAAATAACTTATTTAAAGGCTTTCAATGCCTCAACCAATCATTCCAAATCATCACCCCTGATTTCAACCTCCAAAATCATTGGAAAAAATTCTACCTCCAAACTCATCCAGAAATTTGATTCATTTCTCTCATCACTTCATCAATCTAATATCTTCATTGCTATCCTCATTGCTTCATCACTCTCATCCCCTCATCACTTCATCACTCTCACCTCACTTCATCACTCTCATCAATTTATTGCTTTTTTCAGCTTACTGATACCACAAAATTTGCATTCCTTTAGCTACACCAAGTGATATTGGTTTCAGAACAATAACAATTCCAGGAAAATACGTAAAATGCACAAAAATATTGATATAAAAGGAGGAAGTGCAAAGTTTGGAGTTTGGTTTGGTCAAAATGGTTTAAATATATTTTTAAAGAGGGGCCACAGTTTATACAGAACTGGGGATCTTTCTTGAAACAACCTCTCTTCAAGGGGCTCTTTTGAACCATGTAAAGACCTTGGGGAAATGAGCTCCTAAGTGATTGCTCAAAAGGGGTTTACTCAATGGGAATGGGTAGACTGGATGTCTTACAAAACTTATTCCTGCAGGAAAGGAGGAGATAAATTACTAATTCAAGCAGACACTCCAAAATACTTGCAGAAATTCACATTTTCAAAGGGTCTCAGGACAATTTGAGGGGTTTTTGCTGATATTCTTCAATGTAATCAATGATGGGGTTAGAATTAATAATTACACTATCAGACTGAGGCCATAAATCAATTTATTATCATTCATAAACACTTGATCATGTATGGAAATGGGTCTGGATTGATTACTTAAAAATTACTGGTGTTTAAATCATCCAAAAAGGGCTGTATATATATCTTTATGGGGTAAGGGGGTCTTCCCAGAGCACTTAGAGAGGGTTGTTCTTGTACTCTAAGGATAGTAGGCTTGCAAGGGCTAGTTTGGCACACATGCTGAGTTCTGTCACTTAGATGGACCTGTCTGTGCCATATTTAGGTGTGAAATAATTGTCAGCATGTGTTTACATTTCAATTTTTTATTTTTAAATTTCTGGCATATTTCCTAATTTTGTGTTAGTTTCTTTTGAATTACATGGTCAGAAGTGGGTATTTGTAAATTCTAAGCCATCTTCTGAACATGTTGGTAATTTTTAATAATTTTTAGGGTAACTACTTGATAAGTTTTTTTTTAATAAAGATTTGATAATTTCATTTACATGACAACCTTTATTATTATTTTCCCCAATTTGTCTGTCTTATATTTTGAATTTCATAATTTTTATTCAATTTTCAGATGTTTCAAACATCTCTCTATCCGCCAGTCAGTTTTTTACATATGCATGATGCATGCATGCAGGTTGTTGCCTGTTCCTGCTGTACCTGGCTTGTCAGGAGTGGTGCAGTTATTTTTGACGCGCGCATACTTGACAGCTGCATGTGGGAATCCAGCATCTTCTTCCAGAAGCATATTGCATGCGGTTTTCTAGACAGGCACCTAAATATTGAGTGTCAGGCTTGTGTACCCTTGCTGTATGGATGCAGGGCTGCGCGCAGCAATTGTGACAGAACACAAATCCAGCTGTACCTCCTAAAATATACACAACACCTCAATTCTGAGTAAATTTTAGGTGTGAAACCAATACATGACATATCATCTGAAGTATTAAAATGGCCAAAAAGTGCCATAGTGATGCTGTGGCCTTTTGTTCATTTCTTTCTTTAAGTATTTAAAAAAAATAAGGAGTTTGAATTCAAGGGTGTGGTCAGTGAGCAACCCTGCCTTATTTTGGGTGAGGAATCCAAATATTCAATAATACTGGAGGATTTCTTACTCTTTTTATTTTTATGATTTATTTTTATTTTTACTCTACTTTGACAGTTTGCTCTTTACAAGTAGCAAGCTGACAGCTTTCATCACATCCATCCTCTCACATTGCTTCATCCCTTCATCCCTTCATCACTTCATCCCCCCTTTCATCACATCCTAACTCTCATTGCTTTATTTCTTCATCACTTCATTGCTTCATTAATTCATTCCTCTTACTATTTTAAAATGGCCCCTCAGCAAAACTTCCCCTGCAATTCCACTCAACAAAAGCAAAAATCCCCCAGGAAACCAAAATCCAACAATACCCCCCCCCCCCCCTCCAATCAGCTTCCAAAAGCTCAATTCATCTCAAGAGAGCTGACCACATCATCCTTGTAAACTGGCTCAAAATTCTGTCCAACTACAG
This sequence comes from Puccinia polysora, assembly GCA_025617555.3. NCBI lineage: Eukaryota > Fungi > Basidiomycota > Pucciniomycetes > Pucciniales > Pucciniaceae > Puccinia > Puccinia polysora. The sequence goes on along the minus strand of CM062617.1, from coordinate 21,618,966 downwards.
TGCTTTCTTTGGATTGGACAATGGAAAACAAGTTGGCCAACCTCCATCCTCTAAGTTTAATGGTTATCTCCTTATTTCCAATGAAATGAAGAATAAAACCATAGGTAGGCTGGATCTTTCATCCAAACAAATTTGGGATAAATTCAAGAACTATTGAGCCAAGTACAAACTTGCACGCTCCATGTCAATCTCCACTGGCTTTTGCATCATGAACTCTAATAAAGCCAAAGGAATCACCTTTTTTGTTGATAAGTTGGACTCCATTTGTCCTTTTTATGTTCATATGGATGAAATCTTTGGAAAGAAGGCCAACATCACCCGGTTAGCTAATTTTGAAGCCCAAAAATCTGGATCTTTTGAAGCTGAGGACTTGGATGTGGGTTCTCAGCCTAGCAATGATGATCCAGACAAAACCTATGAGTGGTCCCAATTGGATGTAGAGGAGGATATTCCAGCACAACAAGATCCAATCATGTCTACATCAGCATTGACAAACCCTTCCTTGGACCCCTCAATTCCTTCTTTGGATTTCTCTCTTCCTGGGGTGGAAGAACTTCACAACTTGGCCAATCAGGAGCAAGTTATTCCTGTATTGCCACTACTATCAACATCTGCTCATGTAAGGAACCAAGTTCTTTTATCTTCTGCAAGGTTCATCCTGACTGATTTAAATTTTACAAAAAAAGCCTCATCCTTTCCTGATTGGCCAAAAACTCAAGCCAATTGGGCCTCCCACCTTGCCTTCATATTAGAGTGACAAAGTTCCAACACAAACCTCCTCTGCAAAGGGAAAGCAAAAGGCTTCCAATTCCATCAATCTCAACCCTAATGGCCATCAAAAGCGGATAAAAACTTCAAATTTTTCTGGCTTTGAGGATATCATGGAGAAGCAAGATTCAAGTAAGTGCATTGATTTATTCTCCTTGCTTTCAAAATCAAGCTCATTCCTATTCCCCTCCTACAAAAAACATTAAAATCACAAATTGAATCCAAAAACCTTCAATTTAAAAAGGAGAAGTGGGAATTTCAAATGGGTATGGATTGAAAAAAGTGGAAAGATGAGAGTTTGACTCATCAAAAAAAAATTGGATGCTTAGTGGCGACTGAAACAGGCTGAGCTGCAGTTTCAAAAAGAGGAAAAGGAGAAGGATTGACAGGAAGATTGACTAGTAAAGGAGAGGGAAAGGCTAGCCATGGAAAAAAATGGGAACAGTGGTCATGGCATGTATTGGTAGCAGTAGAACTGTGGATGAGATAAAGGAAATTAATCAATTTCTTGGCTTTTAAATATATTTACTTTGATGAAGATTTTAAAAATAAAAACAAAAAAAATTATTTTTGATTTCAACAACATTTGAGAGTATTTTTAACACCACAAATTAACAAATCTTCTTTATTCTTATTTACATTTTTTTCCCAAGGTATATTTTGCCACTGGCCAAGTCCTTGCTAGTGTTTTGAGTGGTTTTGTTAATTTTCATGGACATGGTCATCCTGGTATGAGTGGCAGACTCCACAGCAGGAAAATTACAGTGCTTGTACTTTTTTGCTGCCCAAACCATTTTTAAAATGCCTTTTTGTCTTAAATAAATCCCAAAATCCAAGTCAGGGGACACAAATTGGCCATCAGATAATTGATTTTCATCCTTGTTTTTGATAATTTAACCATTTTATTTTTTTGTTGGGAACACCAGTAAAAAGGAATAGGAGTATACATCACTGTTTTCAATATGGGGAGAGTTGTAGAAGGAGTCTGAGGTGAAGGTGATGTGAGGGGAGCAGTCAAAAGGAGTGAGGCCAGATCCAAATTCCAATGAGGAGAAGGAATGGAAATTGTTTTCCAGCATAGCTTCACAGTTAGAATCAAATGAAAGTTTGGCTAATTTCCAAAACTTTTGGCCCAATATTTGAGAGACCTTTTCAGAACTAAGGTTCAAAAAATAATATTCTTTAGAGAAGGATTTGACAGCACCTTTCTTCAAATATTTTCCAAATATTTCAGAAGGGTGCATCAATTTTGGCCATCAAATTGCCCACATTTTCCCACCCCAAGATCTTGAGGGACCAACAGTGTTGATAAATTTTTTGGATTGGTGAAGGAATTTTGTGACTGAGTTGATGTCCTTCTTCTCTTTCTCAGAGGGTTTATTCAAAGGGACAAATTCAATTATTTCAACCATAGCCTCATCATCCAATCAATCTTGAACATGTACTTTTCCAGAGCTGAAGAAATGGAATATTTCAATCTTCTGTTTGGCCTTTTCAAACTCTTCAGGGGAGGTTTTTTGACTTTTCTTGAAAATGGAAGGATATAAATCCAAAGGGCTTAGCTTGAGTGAAGACCAAACCCTTTTCATTAATTTTTTCCTCAGTCAATTCCAATTCAATTTGATAATACCTCATTTGAGCCCTCCTTTTCTGGAAAGCCCTTTTCTTCCCACTTCTCTTTATGTTTTTGAAACTATCTTCTTCCATCTTTTTCCCTCCATACTGTATACTTTGATTGGTTTTAGTATCAGGATAGAAATCAATTTGTTTTCTAACATTTTGAGTATTCTGGGAGAAGAATGGGCCATCAAGAAAGGGTGGTAAAAGGGGAGGAATGACAGGTTGCATTGCATGGAATCTAAAAAAAAAAAAAAAAAAAACATTCATTATTTGGGTATAGTCAACATAGATGATCAACAAACATAGAAAATAACAAAACATTACTTGTGTATTTTCCTACAAAAAAATTCAAAAAAAGACAGTCGGTCCCCTTTTTAATCATGAGGCTGGAGGAGAAGGAGGGGGGGCTGATGAATCAATCAATCAATTGGTCAGGAGGAGGTGATGGTGGTGGTGAAGGGTAAATCAATCAATTGTTTGATCAATGGCAAATAAATCAACCAATTGATTGAACAATTGATCAAAAATCAATCAACCAATTGATTGACCAATCAATTCACAAACCAATTGGTCAATCAATGGAAAATAAATTGACCAATCAATTTTCTACCAATCAACCAATCAATTTTCAATCAATTGGACAATTGGGATGGAAGGAGAAGGAAAAGGAGGAGAAGGAGGAGGGTTTCAGCTTACCTAGAGGAGTGAGCAAGGAGGCAGGGGGGTGGGTCCTAAACATGAAACAAACGGAAAATGAGAAACATATGAGGAGGAGGAAAAGGAGGTTGGGGAGGAGCTTACCAGGGGTTCTGACCAAAGGAGGGGGTGTTCCTAATGTGATGGAATGATGAGGAGTTTGATGGTGAGTTGGATGGTGGATGTTGAGGTTGGGGGTGGATGGTAAGTTAGAGGTAGATGGTGAGGTGGATGGTGAAGTGGATGGTGGATGGTGAGGTGGAGGTGGATGGTGAGGTGGAGGTGGATGGTGAGGTGGAGGTGGATGGTGAGGTGGAGGTGGATGGTGAGGTGGAGGTGGATGGTGAGGTGGAGGTGGATGATGAGGTGTAGGAAGGGTTGGAAAGGTGTGATTGGACCAGTGGTTTGGACTTTTTGGTTATGTTTTTTGTCTAAGTCCACCAAAAAAAAAAAAAAAAAAAAAAAAAAAAAAAAAAAAAAAAAAAAAAAAAAAAAAAAAAAAAAAAAAAAAAAGAGAGAGCCTAGAATTCTTGGTTGAAAAACCAAAACCAAAAAATTTCTGTGATGTTCCATTTTACCTATTTAAAAAACAAATGCTACTCATCAAAGTGGGAAAGTTTGAGGGGTAGAATCCACTCTCTCAGGGCCAAAGATGAGGTAGAAGATGAGACCAGGATGACTTGAGTAGAATTGGGAATATCTTCTTCAAATATTTTTTCCAATTCATCTTTGATGTGGGAAAGAAGGTTGTGAAGTATTAAAAAACTGATAATCCTGTTGATGAGGATCTTCATTTCCTTGGAATTTTGAAGCTGTTTTTGCATCTTCCGTCATCTGGCCCATATTCCTTTCAGGATTCCTATGGAATGCTCAATCCAAACTTGCAATTGGGCAAGATGATAGTTGAAATAAGTTTTGGATTGATTGTTGGATGAAACATTGCAGTATGCTGGAACCACATATTTACCTCCAGAATAAGCTGAATCAGCCAGAAGGTATTCATCTTGTTCAAAGTAGTTCTCTGGTTGTCGGGCAATCTGCATCCAATTGAAAACATATGGATTGTGACATAAAACTGGAAGGCCAGCATGGAGGGATATGAACTTATTTTTTTTGTCACAAACAGGTTTTGGTGCCACAGAGTATCTATACAAACAGATAAAACATATTTTTTCAGTGTGTTATCAAAGGCTTTGGAAAAGAACTGAATTGATTCCCTTTTTTTCCAATCAAAATAGCGGATGCCATCTAGATTGGTTTTTTGAATCAAGGGGATAGTGGGTCCATCAAAAAAATCAATGCAACCAGGAAAGCCTTTGGTCTCCATTACTTGAGAGTTCTCCTTGCATTTTTCTTTGGTTGGCAAACAAAGCACCAAGCAACAGAAAGCTAGGATAGCAATTATGTCTCTTTTGTTGTATAGTTCAATGGATCCATAAGTGACCAAGAATATATTTTCTAATGGATGAATTTCTGCTCCATTTCTATTTGATCCCATTATACAAAGAGCAAAGGCCAGTTGGATAGCCGGATCACATTGAGCATTCCAAGAATTGTTCTGGAAGATGTGGTTGTCTTCAATCATCTCCAGAAGTTTCATGAATGAAGGAGATAAAGTTTGGAACATTTGCTGGAAGCTTAAGTCCAGGAGGAGATGAATCTTTTTCCTTTCATACATAGGGTTGTGGAGAGCGTGTCTTCTTGGAACCATGTATTGCTTTTCCAATAGAGAATTGAAAGCTAACCAAGTTGATTCCAAATTAGAGTCTGAATTAGAGTCAAATAATAAAAAAATTTCAGTCAGATTTTTTGCGTTTTCAACTTGCTGCTGGGAAGTTTGATTGGAAATGTTGAGAATGATTATGATGTGATGTGGGGTGATGAGATTATGATGGGATGTGTGTGAAGTGATGGAGATGAGATGTTATTCATGTGATGGAGATCAGATTGGTATGGATTTTCTGAGTTGGAGGTGTGGATGTGTTTGTTGCATGCAATGGATGGTGGACCAATGATAATGGTGGGTTTGATGTTTGAAAGCCGCCATTTTTAAATATGCCAGTTAGGTGGTATGTGTATTTCAGAAACCTGCCATTAAAAATGGCGGTTTTCTAATGGCAGGTTTTATAACTTTGATAAGCCCTAATGGAAATGGAATATTTTTAACAGCAAATCTGACATTTATGAATCACCATTCATCCACCATCCGTTGCATGAAAATAAAACATCCACACCTCCAGGATTTCATCATCCAATTCTCAATGCAAACTATCCAGCTTGAGTATACTAGATTCTTATCACAAGAAACTGATTGAATTTGATTATTCCAATTTTCCTACCTACTCCTTCCAAAGTCTCATCATCAACAGTTCTATTCTCACTCAAGCTAGATTGATTCAACTCACACCTTCCTCATGTCAGGCTGCTACTTAGCACAGAGCAACCTGAAAAAGCAACAACAATAATAAAAAAGAACAATAAATAAATAAATAAAATAAAGGAGTAGGAAATTCATAAATATTATTGCAGAAATGGATTCCCCACCCAAAATAAGGTAGGTTTACTCACTGAACCTACCCTTGAATTCTTACTCCTTATATTTTTTAATTAATTTAAGATAAAATGGTAAATGACCACAGCACCAGTATGGCACCTTTTGGCCATTTTAATATTTCACATCATATGTCATGTATAGGTTTCACACCTAAATTTAAGTCGAAATCCAGGTGTTGTGTGTAGTTTGGGAGGGGAATTGTGTTTTTTCACAATTCCCGCACGCAGCCCCGCGTCCCTACAGCGCTGGACTCCCGCGTACCCAAACTCCCGCACGCAGCCCCGCGTCCCTACAGCGCTGAACTCCCGCGCAACTGAACTCCCGCGCAGTTGATCCCTCCCGCATGCAAGTAATCCCTTGACCTAGTCATGCGCGCAGCGGATCAGTCCCCCGCGTGCATCTGAGCAGCGGATCAGTCCCCGCGCGCATCTGAATGGACTGATCCCCGCGCCTAGCCTGCAGTGATCAGTCTGACAGCCAGGTACTGCTCAGAGGAGCTACAACATAGTAGGATCTACTCTACATATGTAAAGCTACCACACAAGCGTAGATCACAGTTTAAAAACCTTAAAAGTCAATTAAAATTAGTTATTAACTAATTTTTAGTGTTTTTTATTAATTAAATAAAGATCCAGACTCACCACGTCATGAGCTGATCAGAACCATCAAAGACCACAAAACTACACAAGGAGTGGTCGTAAAAATTATTAAAAATTACATACAGGATCAGCAGAGAATGGAGAATCAATAAACATCCACGTCTGCTCACTTTGGACCAGTACTTACAGTACAAATTGAGGATCAGTGCAGGATCAGCAAAATGACTAATCTGTTGATTAACAGATCCTGCAGCTAAAAAAGAGCTGTTCCTTGACAGATCTAAGGCCAGCAGGCTAACAGCACTTTAAGGACGTGCCAATCTTGCCCTGACTGCCCCCCTAGCCTCAGCCCATGACTAATACCCCTTCTAGAGGCCCTCAAGAACCCAAAAAGGAATATTTAAACAGGCTCTTTTTGCCCTTTTGTTCCCAATCATGAATCAGTTATCAGAAATATTATTATTATCAATCAGAAATTTTTTCATTGTTAGTCAATTGCTTATCAAGAAGAAAGCAAGTGATTCATGATCTAGTCTGAAGCATTATTATTATTATCTTCTAAATAACTATCAACAACCAGAAGTTTGAACCAGCCACCAACCCCATCTGTTCTGAAGCTTCATACCTGAATCTTTGCAGGATTTCTGTGGATTACTTCCCAAGTAAGTTGTTCCCTTCCTGCCCTGGGTTTGTGTGCTGTTTTGCCCGCCCAAATTAGTGGATAAGGCCTTAGAAGGCACCCATCTTCATTCCAAGGTTATAAACTGCCTAAGGAGGCCCCTTGAGGAGAGGTTGCCAAGTCTGTAAAGACCCCCAGTAGTATATGACTGTTGCCCCTCTTTTTACATTATATTTAAAATATTTATAACCAAACCAATTAAACCTTGCACTTGCTCTTACCATATTATTATTGGAGCTGTAAAGTGTTTATTCTTTGGAATATTATTGCTCCAAATTTTTTTATCACTCTTTGTAGCTAAAGGACTGCAAGGTTCCTGGTATCAGAGAGCTGACACCTTCCTCATCATCACCCTGAGTTCCCCATCAATCATCCAGCCATCCTACTTGCCCCTGATACAGATGAACCATCTCCAAGCCCTCAGATAACCCAGCCAAGCCATTTACCCAATCAACAAATGGCTGACCTGATTGCAAGCCTCAAAATTGCAAAGATCAAAATCATTAAAAAAACATGATTGCATTCTTAAGCCAAAGCTTGATCAATAAGTCCAATCAAAAGCTTCTCTCAAATTGCATCATCAATCCTTGCGCCTACCTTGGTCAGTCTTTCTTCTTCTTCTTCAACCTACTCTTTCTCCTTTCCTTTTCTCTTTCAATTGCAAGGAAATATTATCATACTCATCATCATCATCACAAATCAATGCTGAAAACTTGGTCAAACCAAGCCCTTCCCAATTTTCTCTGATTTAACAAGTCAAACGTTTGTGTTGACAATTTTGCTTTTGTCCATCATCATGACTGCCTGGGAAAAGATAGGAGTAAGAAGAAGAATGAAAAGGCTGAGACAGAGGGAAAAGATCCAGATGATTGCAGGCTTTGGGACCATCATTGAAAGCCTCTCTCAATCCCCTCCCTCCAATTCTTAATCAACTTGTTTTGCAGCTCTCAACCAGCATGTCCTATCTTGATAAACATCTTGCCTCAATTCCAATCCCCTCAAGATCTTATCTTCTCTCTGAAAATTATTATCTCTGCCATTTCTCTCAATCATATAATCACCATCAATGATAAACTCAGGATTGATCAACCCTGCACTCTTGCTAAAATTAATTGAATTGAATTGGACCCTGTCTCTGGCCCCAAGGATATCAAAATACTCCAGTGCCTTGCCAAGAAGGTCTCAAACTGGTTTATCTATGAACAAATCAAATCATCTACCACAATTGATGATCTATTTCAAATTCAGTACTCTAATTGGAATCAAATCATCCAAGAGATCTCTCAAAATTCCCATCAAGTCTGTCTTTCAGGCTGCAGTTTTCAGAAAACCATCATGTTTCTTGTTTGAATCAACTTTCCTTCAGAAAAAGATTGTCTCTTTTATCATCATTCACACCAAGATTTCATTGAATCAAAACAATCTTGAGCTCTCATCCTTCTCCATCCTAGGTTTGCACTCCATCATGAACTCTTCCAAGTTCTCCTAATCCCCCTGTTTGCAGGCCTCCTAAGATTCATACTCAATTGGAATCTCTCAGCTTGCATCAATCATCATCTCCATTGACTCCTGAATCTGTAAATTTGGTCTTGTATTCTCCCTGGCCATGTCTTTCTTGTTACCCATCCAATATTCCCTCCAAGCATCAAGTTCTCTTTTATACCACTTCTTTTTTGTTCTACTGTTGTTCTGCCTTGGCACTTGCTTGACCCTATGTCTCATTTATTTCCATCTAGTGCAGATTGCAAGCTTGTATTTTCCTCTTTAATATTGCTTGCTACTGCTACCTATCCAGCTCACAATCCTTAGTTCTGAAAAAAACAGTCAGTTGGAGAAAACTTTGGGCATACTGTCTGGGTCAAAATTTTGGATTTGAGTTACAAAGAACAGGTTCAGTTTTCATTTTTTTATGGCTTTAGGTGTATTCCAACTAGAATCCGAGATAACTCATCAAATGGGAATTTGTTTTTGCCTTTTAATCCCATTCTGTGTCAATGATCATTGTCACATGACTGTCCATCTATGTTTTGTTTTTAGGATCATCAACCAGTATTTTTTTTCAATTTCTTTTGATCATACACCTTGATGATAAGATAACTAATGATTGATTTTCATTTACATATTTTTCTATTTGGGTTTGGTTATAGTTTTTTTTAAATTATTTTCACTTTTTTTTAGCTATGCAATGCAACATCATGTTTTACCCCTTGTTATTTCCACACACATCCTTTTTCTTCAACCCCAATTCTTCTCCCACAACCCTCAAAGCTTTATAAAACGAATTGAATCCCTTCTTGATACTCACCCAAATCAAAGTATGTGGATGGGAGGGAACACAATGGGAGGAGAGTATTTGGAAAACATACAGAGACATGGCAAGAATAGGGCTTGAAAACCTCAAAATGTTATACAATTAATTTAATTCCGCTTGATCCTCACCCCAATTACAGTAAGTGGATTGGATGGAAAAAGATGGGAGGATATGATTTTACAAACATACAGAGACATGTCAAGAATATGGATTTTCAGCAAAAGAGGGTTCAAAAACCTTTGGATTTCTATCCCACCATTTTTTCCAAAAGTTGAAACAAAATTTTAAATCCATCCCCCATATAGTTTCAACAAGCCAAACTGAAGATTAAAAAATTCCATTTCTTTAAAGTCAATATATTTAAAATCACAGTAATCAAGTAATCTGCTGTATTTCCTCAACTTTTCTACTGCTACCAATACATGCCATTGCTATGGATAACCTATAATTGTTTGCATTGCCAGTCAATCCCTCTCATTTTCCAGTCAATATTCCATTCAATCCTTCTCCTTTTCCTATTTTGAAACTAAAACTCAGCCTGTTTCAATCGCTGCTGAGCATCCAATTTTTTTTATGAGCCATAATCCCAGCTTTCTGCTTTTGAACATCCATAGTCAGTTGATTATCCCACCTTTGCCTTTCAAATTAAAGTTTTTTTCAATCCAATTTGTGATTTCAAAGTTTTTTGGAGGGGAATATCAATGAGCTTGATTTTAAAAGCAAGGAGATTCAATCAATTCACTTACTCCAATCTTTCTTCTCCCTGATATCTTCATTCCCAAAAAATGGGAAGTGTTTCTCCTCTTTTGAAAAATTTTGGGGCTTATGTTTATTGAATTGGAGGCCTCTCCCTTTCCCTTTTCAGAAGAGTTTTGTTTCAGGAAATCATCACCATTATTTGAAGTTGATGCGGGAGGCCCCATTGTTTGAGTGCTTGACCATTCAAGAAAGGATGAGGCTGTTTTTTTAAATTCCAAATCATTAAAGATCACCCATAAAAGACAAGAAATTTCTTGATTACTTGAAAACATGTTGACTTTGATGGAGATACCAGAATATCTTGCTCTCCATTGGCAAATTTTTTGATTTCTTCCAACCCATGAAGGGAGCAATCCCAAGAATTAATTGAGGGATCAAACTGAGGGTTTAAATGGTTTATCAATTTGAATTTAGAAATGATTGGAGCCTTTTCTTGTTGAAATTTCCTCCTTGGAATAAGCTTGGGGACACTCAAATATTCCATCATTATCATTTTGCTTGGCCTAGCATCCACATCCACAGCCTCAGCATTAATTGAATCAGATTGTTGGGCATTGTAATCAGCTAAAGTTGCAGAGTGATGAAGTGATGAGAGTGATGATGTCATGAGAGCAATAAGTTCATGAGAGTGATGAAGTGGTGAGAGAAATAAATTGATGAGAGTGATGGAGTGATGAGAGAAATAAAGTGATGAGAGCTATAAATTTATGAGAGTGATGAAGTGATGAGAGAAATAAAGTGATGAGAGAAATAAAGTGATGAGAGTGATGAAGTTATGAGAGTGATGAAGTGATGAGAGCAATGAAGTGAAGAGATTGATGAGTCAGATTTTTCCAATGAGGTTGGAGGTAAAAGGAGGTTGGAAACCAGGGGTTTATGATGTGGAATGATGTGCTGTTGAGGTTGGAAAAACCTTTAAATAATTTATCTGCAAAAACCCATTTATTTTTAGGTAACTCTGATAGGTCTGATGTGAAATAAGTGGGTTTTTTTTATTTTCAATGGTGTGTTAGAAATTTGGTTATTTTTCTGAAACCTGCCATTAAAAGAATGACAGGTTTTCTAACTCTGATACGCCCTATTCTTTTGGTTTTTAATACTTTTGTGTTTTTTATTTATCATTGAATCTCAATTTATTTCTGTAAACTTTTATTGATGTATATATATACTAGTTTGTATTGGGGTTGGAAAATCCACCATTTTTTCAATGGTGTTTTTCAGGAAAATATCCCACTTTCAAACACACCATTGAAATTGAAAAAATAAATCATCTATTTCACCTAAGATTTGGAAAATTTTCTGCCAAATTATGGGTTTTTTCAAATAAATCATATAAATTTACATGCAAAATCTAAAAACTTTTGTATCAAACCATCCACCCCTTGCTTACCACTTCCTTCAATCTCAAGGATCATCAAAAATAATGTCCCTTTGCTCTTCATCTTGCTAGCACCAATTCCCACTTTCAACCTCATCAATATATCAATCACTCTTCAAATTTTTATTGAGACTTCCCTCTTCCAACCTCATAAGACTCATCAATTCATTTCAATTCTAGTCATAACTTGATCTCTCTTCCACTTTCAAGAGGGCTGCTCAGAAAGCCTACACTTGAAAAATTTTCAAGATAACCTATCAAAGGAACTCAACATCCAACAGTTGAAAAACATTCAACACTCAACCCTTCTCCCCCATCTATTTCCAAATTTTGTATTTACCTACAGAAAGTCAATAATCTAATCCTAGTTAACTGGATGAAAATTTCTACCAACTACAATGCCTGTTTTGAGTCTGAAAATGAGACTTGCATTTTTCAAATTTCATCTTCTAATTTCAAGGTTTACCTCCTGATGTCAAATGAGCTCAAAAATAAAACTAAATCTATGGTTGATCTATCATTCAAATAAATGAGGGATTTATTAACAAATTATTGGTCCAACCACAAAAACAACCACCTAAATAAATACCAACTTTATCTTGTCTCACTTACTCCAATCAAGCAGAAGGGATCAATTTGGTGTTTTATAAAACACACTTTGTCTTTCCTTTTCATGTTCAAATTTATTGAATCTTTGAAAGAAGGCCAAAATCACCCCTTTAGATGATTTTTATTCCCAAAGATCCAGCTCCATTTATTCCAAGGAGATGGTAGCCAGTACTCAGCCAAGTGATAGGGGTAATGAAAAAAACTTTACCAAGCACAAAGGCTTTATGGATGCGCTCTTGGAGTGGCCAGAATCTGGATTCCAGGAAGATATTCCAAAAATAATAGTTCTAATTGCATCCAAATTTGCATAAATGATCCATTCAAATTCAACCTTGGATCCAAAAATTGCCTCTTTTTATCCATCACTTCAAACTTTTGAACAAGTTATTTTCATGAATTTGATGTTTCACCTCCTCCCCAACCAGAAAAGTCTTTGTTGTTATTAGAATTAATTATATTTTGCATTAAAATGTTTAGTTAATAATAGCTGATTTCCTCTAAAAATCCCACCATTTTTCAAACAGCCATACGCTTAATCCAATGGGTCCTCCCATTTCACCATTCAATGGAATTGATGATGTTCAAATTTGGTGATTCTCCTTACATTGAAAGAGAAATGCATAAAAATCAAGAAACATCTACTCCAAAAGCCATAAAATTTGTATTAAAACTTCCAGCCTTGGAGGTTTTGAAGAGATCATTGAGAAAAAATATTTGAGTGAGAAAATTTAACTGATATTTCCACATGTATAGATACATACTAAATCACCAATATTTCTTTTGAAGAATTAATTACCATATCAAAAGTGATTGGCTTGGAGTGGATCATCAAAAACTTCAGTTTTAAAATGAACAATGAATGCTTCCAGCTTAAATTGATAAATAAAAGCAAAGAGTTGAACAAAGGACTGAATGCAGAAAGGTGGATGCTCAGTTGAGTTTTAGACGCATTGAACTGGGGTTTTAAAAAAAGCAGAAGGAGAAGGATTGACTTTTATCTGAAAAAAATGAAAATATATCCATATATTATGCATTTTTTGTGATTGGTAGACCCATGGAGGAAATGGAGAGAATTGCTCAAATAATTGTATTTTAAATAAATTTCTTGCCAAAGTTGAAACAATTCAAAAAAACATCATTTCCAAGCAGGGTAAAGATGAAGGCGTTTTACAGATTTGTTTGACCAGGTGATTTTCTTTCCAGGTCAAAAGCCATTGCTTTTAATTTCAATTTCAAACTTTTAGATCCAATTTTTCTCTATCTCCCTCCTTAACTTGGCATTATTTTGCTTTTTCTTATAATTTTTTACTTGATTGACATCCATAATCAACTAAGCCCTAGATATTCAAGTGGCTGGATCAACAATAGAATGAAGGAAATATGTTTATCAATTCCAAAAGTTCAAACAAGCATCAACCAAAAAGGAGTGGCACCATAATGGAAAATAGAAAGAAAAAGAAATTTAGATGAGCAAAGTTGAGGGTGGTGTGTATTCACCAGCATCAATAGTTCTATTTTCTTCCAGTTATTTCAAGTTTATGTTCTTTATTCAAGACTTTTCATTCTTATTTAAACTTCTGGCATTAATGAACCCATGGCATTTGAGGGGAGATTCAGGTTTCCAAGGTATAGGAGCCAAAATACTCAGCCCTCCATCCCAGTGTTTTTTTTCACCCAAATGGTTTTCTAAGCCAAGCATAGAAAGCCACAAACAAGAGGAACCAAGAAAAAATAAATAAGTGAATAATCAAATAGGTATCATTTTAATCCTTGAAATAAAATCATCCAGGCAAAAAATGGATGAATGAGAGATAAATAAAGTTATAAATCAACTCAACTGCAATCTTTGGATCCCAGACTGTTTTTTTGGAACATTCTAACATTTTTAAAGCCACCTAATTTAAATAATTTTTTGAAAGGATTTTCCAGGATCTACAGCTTTAAAGTTCTGCTTAATCTCCTTATTGATTGAAATCAAGAAAACCTTAATGTTCCAATTAATCCAACAGGTTGAATAAAACTCAACCCACTCAATATTGCAATTCTTGTAGGTGATCTTGAACTAGACAATCCAACCAAAATTTTCATTAGGTTAAAAGATCACCATTGGGAGAAGAAAATTACAAAGACTTTAATGATCATACTTTTAGAATATTGAGATTCATCACCAATGATGAAAAATATTGCAGATCAATCATCATCATCATCCTCATGAGACAATTATGGGTATTGTAAGCCAATCACCATTGACATCAATATCAACATTAACTGACAAGGTAAAAGGTCAACGGAGTTTTCTGGCCAAAGATCCAATCCCATGACTGATGATAATTTCATTTGGATGATTATTAGATACAGGGGTGGGAAAAGAGTATAATATTATGTATTTTAGGATGGTGACTGATAAAATTGGAAGATCATTAGTAATGGCACATGGAGGCCTTTGAGATGAATTCAGTTATTAAATTGTGATTGATGGTTGTAGTGAGGGATTGAATGATACAGGTGAAAGGGAAAAAAATGATATTTTCTTGGAATCAATGATGTTGTAGGATATTTATCTCATCTCATTCAAAGGATCAGTATGGATTCACAGGGGTAGACAAAAATAATTGGACTGATTGACCTAAAAATTTCCAATTATTTCCAGGAATGTGTTTTAAGCTAATTCCATTGTTCATAAAAGGCATGTATTTAAATTTATTCATGGGATTAGATATTTCAGAATATTTAGCTTAATCATGAAAAAATTGACATTTTTCAAAATATCAAGTTAAATTTTTTAAAAAAAATCTTAAAAATCACAAAACTCTCAAAAAACATGCCAGAGGGGGGGAAAAATGTAAAAATTCTGTACCATCAATATTCTTCCTTCTTTATGAGGGTGTTAGTGAGGTTCAAAAGGAACTTTCTCATGAAAGAAAAATTAATATTGAGAGTTTTAAAAAAAATCAAAATAATTTTGATTTATTTTTATTTTTGAGTTCCTTGGTAAGATGGTGATGATAAGGTTGAGATAGGTAGGTTTGAAGTCATGGAAACCAGTTAGAAATGCTTATTGAAGCTCTTTGGGAATCTGGTGTTCATATATTTCAATTAATCTACTCTCTTTAAGCTTTGAGTTTTCTTGATTTGCTTGAGGTCAAATTGGCCTTAGCTTAAATTTGAGTTTGACAGATTTAAATTTCTCTATAATTCATTCCAACCATCAAAATTCCACCCCACCGTCCATTTTTTTGAACATCATGATCTTCTGAAGCAACTTATTTTTCAGAGAAGACTATATGTAAAAAAGAGAAACCATTAATCAGGATCAAAGATGAAGAGTGATATTTCAAAAAAATTACTTACCATGTTTTTTTTATTGAATTCATTGAGTATTCAAAGATTGAAATCAAAAATAAAAAATTGGTGGAAATGTGGCGATTGGTCATTTGGATTGGGAGCCCAAATATGGACTGGTCAACACCAAGATTAAGACACCCTGGGCTTAATCTAGATTTTTTGATGTACCCAGGTGTGGTTGCTTTCACAAACAGTACCGTTAATTTTTTATACCCAATCTACATCCATTAATAGGGCATGTTTGGTTGATTATATTCAAGTTTACAGCAAAGAGATAGATGCTTAGTTTGGACTCAATTGGTGGAATCCAAGCCCAGGGATAAATGGAAAGTATTGATTAGAATGATGGGTTGAGACTGACCAGTTTGGGACTTTCTTGGATTGCACCCCTGGTTAGTTCTAGGTTTGAATCAATTAACATTCCCCCATGATGATAGGGTCCATGTTTAATTAGCCATGTGGAGCTGTGGATAGGTTTTTTTCATCCCATGGATGGTGGATGGTTGGTTATGCATAAATGGCAGATTTGATGCTTTGAACACACCATTTCCATGAAACATGCCATTTTTGAATACACAAGTCAGGGGTACGTTTATTTCAGAAACCCACCATCAAAATTAAAGTTTTGGTCAAAAAAAAATCAATTTTCTAATTGTGGGTTTGCTGACTCTGATATTCCCTATTGTTAATTCTATCTGTAAAACTTTCCCCATTTTCCAGGGGAGCTGTCCCTTTGCAAAATTTACATCCCCTTCTGTTGATTGAGTATGTTTCCCCCTCCAGATTATTTCTCCCAATTTCCCACGCTGACTTTCCCTTGTACCCAAATTTTTCATCCCTTTTCTCACAATTATTTTTTCACTTTGTCATAACCACAACTTGACTCAGTCTCCTCAGCTATACTCAACCCTCAGCCAATCTCAGTCCCCAGTACAATCCACCTTCTACCCCTGGATCTACATGCAGCACCTCCTGAAGTATCCTCCTGCATGTCCTGCAGGTTCTAGTCAACTCTCCCAGGCTCCTCTCTCCCTCTCTATGGCTTGGTGTATCCTCATCTCTCTCTCTACTCTATCTGGTATGAGAAGGAAATAATTTAAACCCATAGTATATACTCCTGGCTGGACAACCCATACTCCAGTTCAGTACATGCCCAACCTTTCTGGACAAGCCCATTACCCAATCTGTCAAGCCACTGTCTCAATCCCAATTGGTCAACATGTAACACCATGGGGGATCTCAGCCACAGCACCAGTCATCCCTCCTCAAGGCCTCCTCTCAGTTTTCACATATACTGGCCTCTCCTCCCTTCCTGGACTAATTCCCCTCAAGGAATTAGTATAATACTTCTTATTGGTTAGTCCCTCTTCCAATAGGTGTCATATCAGCACAAGAAATCTAACCAGCCTACCTTACTCATCTCACCTACCCCTTTGGTGTTACTCTTATAGGATTCATTCATCAACCTCCTTCAGAGCCTTACTCCTGGAATCTCCTCCTCTTAATTGTCATTACTCTACGTCTCCTCTTCATTGCAATCAATCTCATTTCTTCATCCTGAGTTCTGTGAGCAGTAGTTCCTGTGCCTTCAGCCCCTTGCATGCCATGGGCAGTTTTGACATTATACTAATTCCTTCCTCTTGATTACTACCTGTCTCTATATCTCAATAGACCTATTCCATTTATCCACCTCAACCAATTCCATCTCACAGATAACACTACCCACAATATTTTTGGGTGTGTGTGGTACAGTGCTAAACAGTGTATTGCCCTCCACTATTTCAAAGGATGTCCCTGCAGAATTTATCTACTTGCATCCCTTCTCCAGATTGACCTTTAAAAGCAAATTTGATAAAAAAAATTTGAAACTTTGACAGGATTTTGAAACTTTGACAATACTTTCACAGCAATTTGAGGGCTCCAATAGGTTTGATAAAGCTTTGAAAAACTTTGATTTTGACCTCAAACTTTGACTTTGACTGCTTTGACTTATACCTTCAACTATGACACTTTGAACTTTGACCTTTGACTTTGACGCTTCAACCTTTGACTTTGATGCTTCAACCTTTGACTTTGACTGCTTTGACCTTTGACTTCAACTTCTTTGACCTCCAACTTTGACCTTCTTTGACTTACTTCAAAATTCTTTGAAGGATTTTGTACAAACCCAAGGTCTTTTGCCGCCCATCCTTTTCTCCTTCTTCTCTGGTTACTTTCCTTGGATCACTCCCCTGCGGCATAAGTGGAAACCATGCCTCCTTGACAGGCACAACCTTCCATCATCAGAAGTCCACCTCTTACTAGGGCAGCTTGAGGACGTGATTCTACCTTAGAAGTACAGGATCACAATCAATCTACTCCTCAAGCCTGTGGACATGGGAGGACCTTTTCCAGCCTCCCTGCACCAGCTTCCAACACCATGGATACTGGTATCCTTCCCCCAGCTCCTCCAAGAGCTTCCTCATCTCCCACTCCTCCTGTTGTCAGACCTTTTGCTAATTGTGTAATTGGTCAATATCCTCAAGCATGCTTTGGATTGGATTCCTCTTTTTACAATCCCAGATTATTCTCTCTCCCTGAGGAAGATGAAGGGGAGGAAGAAATCATAGACTCAGGCTTTTATTTGTGGATCCTTCGCAATCTTAACTCACCAACCTCTAGACTTCAAAAATGAGCCTCCCAGCCTTCTGCCTCAACTGCAACCCCTGCTCCACAAAACCAACCTCCGCAACCTCCTGCTGTGGACCCTACTCTCCTAGCCTTGCTCCAAAAAATTACTTCAGTGTTAGCTAAATTCTCTCAAACTCCAACAGCCAGTACTCCCCACTCTGTAACCTTCAAAGATCCATTGATGAATCTTCCAGAAAAATTTGAAGGCAGTAACCCTACCAAGCTCAGATGCTTTTTACAAGCTTGTGAACTCATCTTTGTGAAAAATGAAGGAATATTTTGAGTGGATTGAAGGAAAGTTTTTTTTGCTTTCTCCTACCTTTCTTGGAATGCAAACCGTTGGATCCAAACCTATTTGGCTCACCTCTCCAATCAAGAGCCTTCATTCCTTCTTAACTCCTGGAAAAACTTCACGGAACAACTTCATACTCTCTTTGGTGACCATGTGCAAGTGGCTAAAGCAGAAAAGAAACTTGTGAACTTGAAGATGAATGACTCTGGATACTCTTCCAAACACATCACAGAATTTCAATCCCATATGACAAAAGTTTCTGGATGGGGTGATAGAGGCTTTTATTTCCATTTTCTCCAAACTCTCCCTTCTTGAGTTCTGGAACAACTAGCTGTCTATGATGTGTTAACCCAAACCTGTCCTATAGCCATCAGAATCATCTTATCTTATCAATTATTATTCTTTTTATCAAATTAAACTAACAAATAAAATCCAAAACCCTCATAAACTATACTCTAAACTCAAACAAACCTGAAAAACCAAATCAATCACCAGACAACCCCCTTCAACCATATCAATACATCTCAATTCTCACCCACCAGTAATGAAAACTCACCACACATGAATCTTCTGGAACTTTAACCACCAGGTAGGGCCTCTGAACCGTCCTCTCAAGCAATCTGATACTCATTTTGCCACCATATCCACCACACAGCACCTGAAAGCCACACTCTCAAGTTACCCCAGGGAGCATGCAGTAAAACAACATACCTCATATCTCTACAACCAATTCCTTTGAAACAGCATGCAGCTAGTTCCTGAAACATTTTATACATTTTAAGTGCTCAAAAGCTTCCTCAGAAATAACCAACAAAGTAGTTTTCCACCACTTCAAGAATACAAGTTATACAATGTCAGTTACCAAAGAGGGCTTGCACCTACCAAACATGTTTCATGCTTTTTCCAACCAGCAAAATTAAATCAAGCTGCAGGAAAATTCTGCATCATTTTTTGTACAAGATAAGCACTCAGAAGCTTCCATGTCTTAGTATTCTTATCCAATATCTCATACCTTAGCCTGACCATCAAAAACTATACTAAAAAATACAGCTATCTCTCAGTCTGATTTACACGTTTTCTCACCAGAATTATCTGTCTCATGTAACTGTACCCTCCTGTGCTTCAAAAGTGCAGAGAGAGGCTCAGAACCGCACTCAAGGGATCTCTTAGCATCCCATGAGGAATTATTTCTCTATTTAAGGGGGCTCTTTTGCCCTATCCAAGTTGTCCAGCATGGCATCTGCCCCTATAGCATGGCATCTGCCCCTATGTCAGTATGGCATCTGCCTAAACCAAAACCAGATTTTCAGTTAACCAGAATGAATTTAAAAGGAAATGAAGGATCATACACAAAATTATCATTGACCATTTGAACCAACCCCAGGTGTTCTTGAAGAAGGGTTCTTGAGAAAAGACCTGTTATTCAGCCCCTATTGTTAAGAAAAAAAAACCCTGATTTGTGATTAGTAAATTAATTAGAAAGGAAGAGCGCAAAATAAAAACAAACCAAGGTTTTTTTCCGCCCAGCTTCCTGTGGCATTACCCATCTTTGGGTCCTCCAACTGGTTAAACACCTTTTAGTCAACCCTTAATTCCTTAAATTGGAATTGGGAAAAATATTCAGAAAAAGTCAAAAATTCTTGATTATTAATAGTTGGAAGCTTTCCAAAATCCAATTCAACTTTGAATAGTCTTGAAATTCCTAAAAATATCCCTATTAATAATTAATCTAAGTCTGATTAGCAACCTATTTTAAGTCTCAAAGAAAACCAGCCATTAATTAAAAAATTATTGTGCAGACTTATTATAGTTCAGAAGGTCAGGCAATTCAAAACCATCTCAGCTTACCTCTATCTATTTGAGAGTATTCATAAACTAAATACCCCTTCTAGTGACTTCCAGAAAGCTGTTTGCTAAATAATTCCATTATCCCTTAGAGTCTCTACAACAATGGTTCTGGGGACAACCTTCAAGATCTCATGGATGTAGTGTTAGATTACAATACCTGGTACCACTAACAAGTAAATGAAAATCCTTCTCATCCAAGCCACTCTGAACAGAAAAACTCCTCCCAATCCCAAGCCAATTCTTCTCAGTCTGACAAGGTCAAAGGTAAGGCCAAGAAGAAAGACAAATCTGCAAAGAAGCAATGTTCCCAAACCAAACCTACCTTGGACCTAGGTCCTGATTGCAATCTCAAGTCTGAATAAAAGGCTAGAAGGGTGAAGGAAGGATTATGTATGTATTTTGCAGGGAAGCACAAGACGGAGGACTGTAAAAAGAAGCCTCTCTCCAACACTTCTTCCAACCCCAACTCTTCCTTTACCTCTAAGCCGAAAAAAAATTAGGTGTTTTTCCTGCTGTACTCCAGGATTATCACCCTACTGATGTTAGGTTACAAAAGATACAAAAAGAATACTCTGAAAAACTTTATAAAGGCTTAAATTTTATTCTTTTTCACCAGGACTTGAGTTATAGTGTTTTGATTGATTCAGGTGCTACTCTATCTGTAATAGCTAATAATATGGCTCTAAATTTTTCCTTGCAGCCCACTCCCTTGGGCAAACCTATTCCTCTTTTCAAATTCAGTCCTAATGAGTCACCCTCTCAAATAATTACCCACAAGGCAACTTGGGTGGTCTTGCTTCCTTCTTTTCCTAGCTTTGAATGGGAATTCCTCCTTGTAGATGCATCATTCTCAGAAGACCTCATCCTGGGAATCGACTTCCTTCACCACTGGAATCCTGAAGTGAACTGGAGGGTGGGGCTGATAACCCCAAGACACCTGTAAGGATCTGAATATCCTTCACTATCTCAAGTGGATCAAACAGTGGGGGAATGAACTAGACAAGGCAATGGCATTGGAGAGAATTCTTGAACCAAGGTATGGATTGCTGACAATTTAAAGAGGACAGAAATTCTCTACAAATCAGTGCAACACTTTAAGATGAGATGAAGAATGAAAGGAGGAAAGAACAATTTGCTTACCTGACAATGTAGAGAGGACAGAAATTCTCTACAGAGCCAGGAAGGGTGAGGGGAAAGAAAGTTATAAATAGAAAGCAGAAAGTGGGAGGATTACATAATCTTGATATGTGAAATCTGAAGTAAGTGAGGGTTTCACAACACCAGTCAACTGACAACCTTTCATCCAAATTTTTTGAAATCAACATTTCCAAACTACCCCCAACTTGTTTCCCTTCTCCTCTGCCTTTGGAACTGCAGTCAATTGCATCATCCCCCCTTACTTCAGAACCTTTTCATCCTCAACACTCCATTCAATTCCCATTGATTTCAATGATATCTCAGCTTGCTTGGATATTCACTAATCCCTTGACCGTTTCTCTGGAGGAGGAATCTATGGATTCATCCTTGCATATCATGCAACTGGTTACCCCTTCTAATATTTCTGTTAATCCCCATAAAAACACTTCAACTTACTGGGATGAGTTTGATATTAAAAAATACGCTGAAGAAATAGAAACCATGTTAGAGAAAGTTCCTGCTGATTACCATTCTTTTCTAGATTTTTTCTCTAAGGTTAAAGCAGATAAACTTCCTTCTCACCGCGCTTACAATCACCATATTGAGCTGGAAGGACCCCTTCCTCCAGTTGGGCCCATCTAGTTTCTATCTCAAATTGAAAAGTCAACCCTACAAGCCTACATAGCAGAGAATTTATAGAAATTTTTAATCTGTTCCAGAACTTCAAGCACTGGAGAACCTGTTCTTTTTGGCAAAAAGAAGGATGGTAGTTTGCGGTTGTGTGTTGAATATCTCAAGCTTAATGCTGTTACAAGGAAGAACCATTATCCACTTCCTCCAATGACTTTCCTACTGACTGTCTTTTCAGGTTGTTCTTTCTACACCAAAATCAAACTCAGAGGCACCTAAAACCTTCTGATCATCAAGGAAGGAGATGAAAACTTAACAGCATTCATATCTCAGTTTGGAAGCTATGAATACCTGGTCATACCCTTTGGACTGACCAATACACCAGCTTCTTTCCAAAACCTTATCAATGAAATCCTTAATTATCTCCACACAGTTTATGTGGTGGTTTACCTTTACAATATCCTCATTTTCTCCAAGACCTTACATGAAAACATCCCTCATGTGTGTGAATTACTAACCAGACTCAGAAAGTATAAGCTATATGAAAAAGCCTCCAAATGCAAATTCCAAGCACCTTCTGTAGACTACCCTGGCTATGTGATCTCAGGGGATTGCATCTTCATGGACAACAACAAAGTCCAGAACATCCTTTCCTGGAATAATCCTGAAAACAGAAAGTCCTTGTAGTCTTTCCTTGGGTTTGCTAAATTCTATTGCAAGTTTATAAGGAACTAATTCAAACAGGTCTCCCATCTCACCTCTATTGCTGGAAACAGCTCTCCTTTCACCCTCACTCCTGAAGCCTTGCAAAAATTTGAAAACATCAAACAAGCTTTCACCCAAGCTCCAGCCCTTTGCTATTTTGATCACCTCCTGAGAACTTATGCTGAGACTGACACCAGTGACTATGCCCTGGGTGCTGTCCTGCACCAGGTTACTGCTAATAAAACTAAACACCCTATTGCCTTTGACAGCAGAAAAATGTCCAGTGCTGAACTCAACTATGAGATGCATGACAAATAGCTCCTTTCCATTGTCTTTGCTCTCCAGCAATGGTGCTCCTACCTCTTGAGTGTTACTGACCCCCTTGAAGTTCTAACTGATCATTCCTCTTTGAATTATTTTACATCTTCCAAGGTCCTTACTAGAAGACAGGCTTGTTGGGCAGAGTTTCTCTCTGAATTCAATTTTGTGATCACTTACAGACCTGGAAAATTTTCAACCATCCCAGATATCCTGTTACATTGGGACAACATGTATCCAGCGGGGGGAACATCATATTCTGAAAAGAATCCTGGAAATTTTTAGCAACTTCTGAAACAAAATGAAGTTGAAGATTCTAAAATCTTTTTTTTTCCTGCCAAAAAACTTGATGATTAACTGATTGAGCTGACCTCTGGTCAATAAGCTGAAAATTTACTTCAAGGTATCATTAAAATATTGAATAAGAATGAGGAAGTGACTGATTATTCCTTAGAACCCTTTAGTGGCTTAATCCTCTTCCATGGTAAAGTGGCCATACCTTACCAAGCTAACCATCTTAAACAAAAAATACTCCATCAAAGACATGATTATATTCTTTCAGGTCACCCTGGCAAAAAGAAGAGTCTCAACCTCATCAAGAGATCTTTCTCCTGGAATGAAATTTCAAAAGATGTTAAGAACTATGTTTCAGCCTGCTACCTTTGCAACAGGAATAAGACAAGGCATGAAAAGAAACTAGGACTACTCCAACCTCTTCCAATTCCCAATGGCCCTTGGAATTCTAACTCTATGGAATTCATTTCTTAACTCCCTCTCTCCGATTGATTTCATTCTATCCTTGTCATTGTGGACTGTTTCTCCAAGGTGGCCCTCTTCATCAAAAAACCATACACTGACTGCAGTAGAACTAGCTAACCTCTTTATCAACCATGTCTTCTCCAAGCATGGGATTCCTTCTGAAATTATAAGTGACCAAGGCTCCTTATTCATCTGTTCTTTCTTGTCAGCTCTCTGATACCAGGAACCTTGCAGTCCTTTAGCTACAGAGAGTTATAAAAATACTGGAATAATAATAATTATTATTATTCCAAAAATAAACACTTAGGGGCTCAAATAAATGATATAATAAGAGCAGTTGCAAGGTTGAATTGGTTTGGTAATAAATGTTTTTCAATATAATATAAAACAGGGGCCACAGTATTATACTACTGGGGATCTTTACAGACAGACAACCTCTCTTCAAGGGGCCTCCTTAGGCAGTTTAAGAAACTTGGAATGAAGATGGGTGCCTTAGAAAGGGCTTATTCTACTAATGGCCGGGAATAACAGCACAATGGCCAAGACAGGAAGGGAAACACTCACTCTGAGAACTTTACCACAAAAATCCTGCAATAATAAGAATGGTTTCAGAGCAGTTGGGGAGGATTGCTTGATTTAACTTCAATTGTTTGATTGGTTTAAGAAATAAATAATACTACAGACTAGGTCATAAATCACTTGCTTAGATTCTTCATAAGCACTTGACTAACAATGACACGGTGTCGTATAAATACCTTTTTGGGGTGATTTTGAGCTACTCAGGGCACGTAGAGAGGGTTCTGCTTATAGGCTGAGGCTTGCAAGCCAGTCAGGGCAAGATTAGCACATCCACTTGGTGCTTTCAATTAGCTGACCTTATATCTGCTGTATTTCTGTACTAATTTAGCCACAGGATCTGTTAATCTGTTATGGCGTAAATTTGATCATTCTGTACTCATCCTTCATTTGTACTGTTAGTATTGTTTTAAAGTGGACAGGTGTGGATTTTTACTAATTTTCCATCATCTGCTGATCACGTAGATAATTTTTAATAATTTTTATGAACACTTCTTGTAGTTTTTTGTGGTCTTCAAAGATCAGAGTCAATGATTTATGTGGTAATCCTTGATCTTTGATTTATTATTAAAAAAATGTTCTAAACTTAATTTTTATTAATTTTATTTAATTTTTGATCTTTTTAGACTATTACTAATGCATATGTCAACTTGTTACATATGCCAGGCAACCCTAACTAGGTTGTAGCTCTTCTGAGCGGTACCTGGTTGTCAGATTAGTCACAACGGATCCAGACGCGGGGATCAGTAAGTACAGATGCGCGCGGGGTAGGATCCGCTGCGTGCATGGCAGAATTAGCTGCGCGCGGGTCTCTAGTACGCGGGAATTTGCTACTACAAGTACGTAGGGATGTGTAATGATGCAGGGCTGCGCGTGGGAATTGTGAAATAACACATTTTGGCGTGTAACTCCTAAAATATACACAACACCTCAATTCTGAGTGAATTTTGGGTGTAAACCCTATACCTGACAACGCATTTGAAATGTTGAAATGGCCAAAAGGTGCCATACTGGTTTCATAATTTTTAGTACTTTTCTTTTTAATTATTTTAAAATATAAGGACTTGGATTTCAAGGGTGGGGTCAGTGAGTGACCCTACCTAATTTTTGGTGAGGAATCCATTTCTTCAATAATATTCACCAATTTCGCACTTGTTCTTTTGTTAATTTAGATATTCTTTTTTTAATTTGTTTTTTACAGTTTTGTGTTGCTATGACAGGTTGCTCTGTACATAGTAGCAAGCTGACATTTCTGGAAAACACTTTGTTAAAATTTACCAATCCAAAGCAATCTCTCCACAGCTTACCACCCCAAAACAGATGGTCAAACTGAAAGATTCAATCAATTACTGGAACAATATCTTTGAATTTACATCAGTTATCACCAGGACATCTGTGATAATTGGCTCTCCCTGGCAGAATTCTCTTACAACAACAGTGTTCACACTTCTACCCAGCAATCACCTTTCTTCACACTCTATGGAAGGCATCCTAGATTTTAATTCTTGTATGTACTGGAAAATCAGCCTGATAGTCATTACTTGGATCAGATTCAGAAGAACCAGGTTCAACAAAAGAAAGAGTTAAAAGATTCTATGCATAAGTATAATTACTATGCTGAACTTAATAGAAAAGATATTCCAAAAGGTATTGCTCCTGGGAATAAAGTTTGGTTATCTGCAAAGAACCTCAATACTAATAGACCTTCCAAGAAGCTCTCTGAGCATTGGTAGGGCTCTTTTCTCATTATTGAAAAAATAGGATCTCATGCCTTCAAACTCCAACTCCCTTATCAATGGTCTTCCATCCACCCTTCCTTCCATGTTTCAGTTCTCAAACCCTACTCCTCAGACCCAAATTCTCCTAGTCACCAACCACCTCCATAACCAGTGGAAACTGATTGCCAAGAAGAATAGGAAGTGTCTCAAATCCTGGACTCCAAGATTAGGTGTGGAAAACTCCTCTACTTAGTTGAATGGAAAGGTTTCTTAGAAGACTCTGAAAGAAACTCATGGGAACCAGTCTACAACCTCACCAACTGTTCAACCCTACTCCACAACTTCTACTCCCTTTACTCCTCCAAACCTCAACCCTCATAGTCATCATCCCTATCTCTCATCATTTCCCTTTTATATTCAATCTATCTTTCTCAAAATAAGTCAAATCAATCCTGTTTTTATTCCATCAATCCATAAAAGTAAAACAAAACAAAACAAAACAAAACAAAACAAAACAAAACAAAACAAAACAAAACAAAACAAAACAAAACAAAACAAAACAAAACAAAACAAAACAAAACAAAACAAAACAAAACAAAACAAAACAAAACAAAACAAAACAAAACAAAACAAAACAAAACAAAACAAAACAAAACAAAACAAAACAAAACAAAACAAAACAAAACAAAACAAAACAAAACAAAACAAAACAAAACAAAACAAAACAAAACAAAACAAAACAAAACAAAACAAAACAAAACAAAACAAAACAAAACAAAACAAAACAAAACAAAACAAAACAAAACAAAACAAAACAAAACAAAACAAAACAAAACAAAACAAAACAAAACAAAACAAAACAAAACAAAACAAAACAAAACAAAATATCTATCTACCGCTCATTTTCAATCTTATCAATCAAGTCAGTAATTTTGGCCACCCAAACACTAGCCAACTTGATTTTTCTCCTTTCATACTCCTCTCTATCCTTAGCAGTAGCTCTCAACTCATAAGTCACCCCAGAAAAGATAAAAAGCCTTCAAGCTCTTCCAATAATTCCTTCTTTTCCTTCTCCTTCTCTTTCTTCTTCTCCACTTCTTCTCCATCATTCAAACCCCATCTAAAAATTGCATTGCTTCTGCAATCCTTCAAAAACCTTCCAAGTTACTTCTCAATCTCCTTCAAGTTCCCAATTCGATCATCTTCAATGGCATCCACTGGACCAACCACTTTTCCCCCAGAGCAAGCATAGAAACCAATTTCCTCCTGGGTCACCTTCCTAAATTCACCTCTTACCCCATCCTTGGCCAACATTCTTCCAACAAACTCTCGCACATACTTAGTCCCAGGGGATCCTTCTTCTACCTCTATCACTTCCTTCCCCTTTCCTTTATTCCTTCCTACTTCTTCCTTGCCTTCTTCTTCTTCTTCTATGTCTTCTTCTTCTTCACTTTCCTCCTCTCCTCAGGCTCTCCAGGAGCATTTTCATCTTTCTCCTCCTCCATCTCATCCTTGTCCTCCTTTTTGACTTCAATGGTTTTGGCTTTGACGGCATCAGAGGTTGCTTCAACAGGCCGCCTTCCCACAATTTGAGTGCTCTTTGAAGTTCAAAATTTGATGTCTATTTGATGCTTCAATGCCTCTTTGACTCCCTTGCCACTGCTTCAACCATGCTTTGAACGGACTAAAACTGCTTCAATTGTCCTTTGAAAAGGTTTTCTGGCTTTGATCACATCATTTCAAAAATTGACAGATATTATTCAAACTTTTCAAAATTTGACAGGTTTGATGGTGCTTCAACTTGCTTTGACCGCTTTGACAGCAGTTTGACCAGCCTTGACAGCTTTTACAGATTTTTGAGCAGCCTTTTAAGCCTTCAGACTCCTCAATTAAACTGATTGAAGAAAAATAGTGCATAACCCAGTGGATGTCCATCAATTTCAAACTTGCCACTTCCTTCTTTGACGTGCCATCCAGAGCCAACTACCCTTTCTTCCTCAAATCCAACCTTCTCTTTTACAGGAACTTCATCTTGTCCTTCAAAGCCTCTACTACGAACAAATCAAGACACCTCTATCAGAACAAACCCTTCACCAAAATAAGGTAGAAGATAAAAATACTCACCATCTGATGGACCTACCCTGCTGGATGTCCCTAGGGAAACACTTGAGTTTTAAGGTGCTTCTTTCACTTCAAAATTGCCTCAAACAACGTCCTTCACCCACGCAAAGGTTCCCAGCATCTTCCTTCCAGCCCCTTTGGTCCCAGAACAAGGCCTCTTGTATCTTCTGAAATATTCACACTTTCCAGACTTGGGGGTGATGCTGGTGATGCATAGCTTCCCTGTTTCAAGACACCTAGAGCAAGGAGGGTAGTACTGATTGGCAGGATGATAGCCATTAGTGATTTCCATGGTGAATTAAAGGGTGGGTGATCTATTGTAGGATGATAGGGATGGAAGGCTGTCAGTTGTCAATGGTGATGGATAAGGTAGGGTGAAAGACAAATCATTCATTGTAATGAACTCAATATAATTCTCACCTCTTCTTTTGGTTATCAGAAGATAGCCCTTCCTCTTCTGGGGGGGGTACTGTCATAACCGCAACTTGACTCAGTCTCCTCAGCTATACTCAACCCTCAGCCAATCTCAGTCCCCAGTACAATCCACCTTCTACCCCTGGATCTAAACGCAGCACCTCCTGAAGTATCCTCCTGCATGTCCTGCAGGTTCTATTCAACTCTCCCAGGCTCCTCTCTCCCTCTCTATGGCTTGGTGTATCCTCATCTCTCTCTCTATTCTATCTGGTATGAGAAGGAAATACTGTAAATCCATAGCATATACTCCTGGCTGGACAACCCATACTCCAGTTCAGTACATGCCCCACCTTTCTGGACAGGCCCATTACCCAATCTGTCAAGCCACTGTCTCAAGTCCAATTGGTCAACATGTAACACCATGGGGGATCTCAGCCACAGCACCAGTCATCCCTCCTCAAGGCCTCCTCTCAGCTTTTGCATATACTGGCCTCTCCTCCCTTCCTGGACTAATTCCCCTCAAGGGATTAGTATACTACTCCTTATTGGTTAGTCCCTCTTGCAATAGGTGTCATCTCAGCACAAGAAATCCAACCAGCCTACCTTACTCATCTCACCTACCCCTTTGGGGTTACTCTTATAGGATTCATTCATCAACCTCCTTCAGAGCCTTACTTCTGGATTCTCCTCCTCTTCATTGTCATTACTCTATGTCTCCTCTTCATTTCAATCAATCTCATTTCTCCATCCTGAGTTCTGTGAGCAGTAGTTCCTGTGCCTTCAGCCCCTTGCACACCAGGGGAAGTTGTGACACACTTGTTCTTTTTTTTTTTTTGCCACCTGATTGCAATTTTTTAGTCCCCTTTCTTGAGGGGCTCAATGATAATTTTGATAATTAACTATATTTATACAACAAAAAATTATTGATTCTTTTAGAGTTTTTTTGACAAAAGATACTAGAATTGATAACTAATTAAGAAAAAGGAAACAAAAATTACCTTCAATTTGGTGGTGATTTTCAAGATGTTGGAGGGTTTGAGTGATGGAGGGGTGGGTGAAGGGGTTATTTGAGTTTTATTTAAATGACCCTGCGCCAATCTGTCCCTCTTGCCAAAAAGGGATTGGAATTCCGTTTTGCAGGCAGGTATGTGAAATCTTTGAAAATGAAATTGTGGACTTGTGCCTTGGGGTGCTTACCAGGCCAGGCAACCCACAGGCTAGCCTGTACCCAATGATTTGCAGCTTGGGTTTGGGCTTACCCCTAGGGAAAAAATTGGATTTTCAGGAAGCCCAGCAGGCTTTGAGGGTCAGGCTTGGTAAAAAGATATGGATTTGGGCTGCTTTTTGGGCACCTAATTAGAGATTAATGAGGAGTTTCAAGGCAGTTTTTGAAAAATCAAGAGAGAAAAATCTGATTGTGTGGTTTTGCACAAGCATGTGGCTAGTGGATTGGTGGTGGAACTTCCTCCAATTGGGTGAAAACAAGGCTTGAAAGATGTCAAGTGTTAGATTGATGCTACTTTCACAAGTATTATATGGACTAGTGAATTGATGAGGTATTTCTAGTGTCCATTTCTTTGAGCTATGGATCCCTCATATTCCTTCATTAAGGCCAGATGTGTTTGGTGCTCACTAATCTACCATTGCCACATTAAAATCCACTGAATGAGCAACAAATGAACTTTCTGGTACAAAATATCCAACTTCTAACCTATATTTACTTAATCTGAAGGAAATAGAATATTGTCTGGGATTTTCATCTCAAGAAGTTGGAAATTATCAAATTAACTCAATAGTTTAGCCCATAATCAATAAAATTTTCAAGTACTGGTCTAACATGAATGAATTTCTAACTCTTGCAATTGTTTTTGATTCCCACTAAAAGTTCAAATATATAGAATACACCATGTTAAGGACTATGAATGTTGAATTGGTTCATAATTACATACAATACCTCAGAAGAACAATGGATTCATTTCTTGAGTCTTATTCTACAAAATAATGAATGAAAAAAAAAATTACTTCTGGTGAAACTCTTGAATAATTCCACAGAAGATCCAAATCAGATGGTTTCCACAAGTTTTTAAAAGGAAATAAACATTCTCAATCAAGCACTAATTTGGCTGAAGTGGATTTATAACTTTGAGAAACTTTGATTGAGATACTGGAAAGTAATTGAGAATTCTGCTTACTCAACTGTTTGGAAGAAAATTCATGCCAATTTCCAACATTATATTTTTTAGAAAAGACAATTTTAATTGTTCCAATATTGACCTCTATTACATCAGAATCAGTAACACTCATCTCCTTCTTTTATTGAATTCTGTGTGAGAATGAATTCACTTTGATTTTTAATCTTTTAGGCCTTCTTTCCCAGTGTTTGTGTTTTGGATGACTTTAGAACAAAACTAGCTCCAGAGGCCTCCAAAGACCTCATTTTTACTCAAGACTGGATGAAAACTTGAACATTATTTTTTTAGCTTTTCTCTCTAGTCATCAATTTTTTTTTTTTTATTTCCCTCATACCTCCATATTTTTATCATTTGACAGTGTTTCCCTTTTTTCTCATATTGCATTGATCCATTGGAACGCACAGTAAGCAGCTCTCAATTCAAAAAAAAAAAAAAAAAAAAAAAAACGGGGGCCTGCCAACTAGCCCAAACCCGCAGATAGCGCGAAAATTTGGACTTGGGTTGGGTTTGGACCCAGAAAATTTTGTAATATACATGGCCCGCCCAAGCCTGCTTACATTTGAGCCGGTTTTGGGCTCACCCCTTTTGGGTGAGCCCGACCCAATAAGCACCCTGACTTGCGCCCTCGAAAAAATTTTGGTATGAAGGGACAGTTTTCGCGGCTAAATTATTATTTTACTCAATATTTTTGTTCTTTTGCTTTATTTCTATGATTCATGTATGATGATTAAAGAGATTCTTTTTTGTATTAGGTCCTTTATTATTATTATTATTCAGTGTTTCCTGTAATCTATCATCTGATCCTCTTCGAGTCTGGCCAACTCGATGTTACCCTAGTCCATCTACAGATGTTCTAGCCTCTAGATATTTATTTTACCATTCTAGAAGCCATCATCTAGTGTGGTGAGGAGGGTGGGAGTGGATGATGGTCAGTATTAATTAGTTGATGGATCGATTATATTTAAATAAGTATGTAAGTTACAAGTTTAATTAGTTGCTGGTTGGTAAGCTAGCTTGGTTATACACCCCAGTGTAATCCGTTCGACCCTAATCGAGCTTAGAACTTCTCCTGCTCCCTGGGTAGTACTTGAGTACTTGAGAAGAGGTGAATCGACCTCGCTAGTGTATAAGTACTTATCACTAGCTTAGTCGATTTACCTCTTCTCCAAGGCTCTCTATTCCTCCCTCTCTCTCCCTCTGATCTCTCTCTTGGTTAAAGCTTTGATTTCGTCGAGTGTTTTTGTGTTTTGAAATACTTATTAAATGTTTAAATTAAAATTCGATTGATTACTTTCGCATCGCTTTTCACCTCCTCCTCCTCCTTCTTTTTTTTTTTTTTTTTTTTTTTTTTTCTTCTTCTTCTTCTTCTTCTTCTTCTTTCTCAACTTCCCCCGTTCGTCCTTCTTCGTCATTCTCCTCCTGTCGATCTCATCCTATCCTCCCTCTCCCCTCCCCTGCCTCTAGAGTCTTTCTCCCCCTCTCCTTGGTTCCACCCTCCCCCTTCTTCCCTCCATCTCAAACTTGTCATCCTTGCCTTCCATCCTCTCCCATCACATCTTCTGCCTATTCTTGAAACCCAGCTCACACATCCTCCTCCTTCTTCTTCCTCTACCCATCATCCTTTCCCCTTCGAAACCATCGTTCCTGGGCCATTCGATCGCTCGGCAGTTTCTATCCATAATCACCCTTCTCAGTATCGTCTCATCACTCTGAGTCTTCTGTCATCCTCACCATGAAACGACGTGGTCCCAGGTACGAGATCCTGGCCGGACCTTCTCTGGACGAACTCTCGAGAGTGCAGGTCAATGCCGATCGATCTGGCCCGCTGCCGATCGAAACCGATCGCTTCCAAGGTCGGTCGTAATGTCTATAGAACTCCCAGCTGATCGATCCTAGTCAGTCTGATACCCTACTTCGATCTCCAATCAACTAGGAGCTCTGACTGTCAGGTAAGCCTGGCTGGGGAAGCTTTTCAGTGACTTGATAACACAAAAGTGAAGCAAAGGGAGACGGAGGGAGAGATAAAAAAAGACGGGGAGGGAGAGAGCGACACACAGCAGGCAGAGATTGAGAGCACGAGCAAGGAATATCTAAGGATGGGCTCCTCTAGCAGCTGGCTCTCTGGCGTCCCGGCGAGCGGAGGGTGGATCCCGTAGATAGTAGTTAACCAAGTATCCTGCGTTTGAAACTCACCCACCACGATAAATATTTACGTAGGATGAAAAACTTTGCAGACTACAACGGGGATATCTATCGTGACTCGGAGACGAATTACTTTGCCAATTGGACCGATGTGACGTTCAGCATCCAAGTTCAAGGTTCGAGGATAAGCTCTCAATCGATCCTGCTTGAATGTATCCTATCATTCCTTCCTTCCTCCTCCAATCTGATCACCACCACCTCATCCATCCATCTATTCTGTGCTCCCCCTGACCCATGAGGTCATCCATCGATTTCTCAGGACGATTCCTCCAGCCAACGAGTGCAGACGATTGTGTGTTTGGAAATACGTTCGATACCCCGATTCGAGATCGATTACCGTTCGGGACCAGTGCGGCTCTCAAGGCTATCTCTTACATCGACCCTTCCTTGGAGGTCTGTTCCAAGAACTATCTAACCTGCCCCCTCTCTGATCACCCATGCCTGTCTTCTGATCTCGATAAGCCTGCTAAGTCGAGATGCCTGTCTGTGTATGCGTGTATGTGTCTTTGTACGTGTGTCTCTACTCACATCCACTCATCGGGTGTGCCGTGCAGAATGACTTGTATGCCGACAAGCCTTGGGCATGGTGAGCACTTCTTGCCATTCCCCCTGTTCAGTCTAGGATGGCTGCTGATGACCTGCTCCGGTTCAATTAGGTCTCCACTCTTGGCCACGATGAACTATATCTCAACCAAGTCGGTGGCTCAGATCCCTCAGCCCTATGGATTTGAAAGTTGAAACCAGGCTTCATCTCTTCACTCTAGACGTCTCGATGCCGATGATAGCCCATTACCAGCTTGGGAGGCTACTCGTCCGGTCGAGGATTGCAGTAGTATCCTCGACGGACATCAGATCAATATCTCCAAGCCCCATCTTAGACGCAAGTTCTTCGCTTCAGTGACCAACCGACAAGCTATTACACTCGGACCCAGGGTAAATGAGCAAGCGCTCATCAACCCATTCATACCTTCCTACCCATCCTTGACGATCTTTTGGTCCCATTTCGTTCCTACTTTTATCCGATACAGGATTTCGTAAGCTCGGTTCCATCTTCGCCTTGCCTTTCAAATCGATTTAAAGACCTCAACACCTTTTCAAGAGTTTTTTGATCGCAATTTGAGGATGGTTGCTTATCTCCCAATCATTTGTTTGTCTGTCTTGGCCTCACCCAATCGGACCTCATCACTCGGATTGTGACAATGCCTAGATTAACGCCGAGTTCTCCAACGGATTCGTCGATTTGTCTACTTTGACCTTGACCGTACCGGTCGTCAACGTGTCCTTCAAGTTAGTCGACATGACCTCAAAGATTCTCTAGCCCAGGCGTGTTGCCCTGTGAAAGGCATCCTACTGTCAAAACACCTTTTTTGGTTGATATTTACTGTTTTTTTCGCACTCAAAACTGAATATGAAATTAGGTTGGACAAACTTTGGGATGGGCGCCCGGTCCGATACGTATGTCAATCCCGGACGACCCACGAGTTGTACTTTGCGGTAGTCTTTCGAATCACTGAACTTGACGCCGAGAACAATTTGGAAGAGGATGATGAGGACGAGGATGCTGAGGTAAGCAGGAGGGACCCCCGTCTCGATCTTCTTCGGCTTCGGCCTCCGGACCAACCGCTTGGGCATAGGTTGCGGTTGGGGTTGTGTATGGAGCGGTTCCGGTTCATCCATGATTTGATGATTGATGGGTGTCTTGTGATTGGCTTGTGATGATCGGGGTATAGCAAACCCCGGAACAAAATGAAGTGGCAAGTCGTCGGGCCACCCGAGGCAATTCGGCCGCAACTAGGCCTCCTGATGATTTCGATTCGTTGGACGAATGGGGAGTTGATTAAAGGAAAAGGGAGGGGGAACAGAAATGTTGAGCATGCAAATCCGAAAGTGCCTCATTCTTCAGAAGTGTCGCGCCCGTGGTAAGTGTATATACATATACTCAAGTTAACCGTCTTGCTCGATCTCGATTTCCTCGAAACCGCTTGTTCGAATTGACATCAGAACCCGATCCAATCAGGCCATCAAAGGGCTAACCAGCCTTCATCTTGGTGCTACCTCCACTAGTTTAATAATCTAAAAAAAAAAAAAAAAATGGCTCACTGGGCCAAGAAGATTGATTGATCATTGCTGTTCTTCTTGGTCCAATGTGATGTAGAAAGAAGGCCATCAGGTAGATTCTGGAATCCTCTGGGACGACGTTCTTATCCAGATTACTTTTACTTTTTTCTTTAATTCTTTTATTTTTAGTAACTAATTGCTTGATGAATGTAGATTTGTCGAAAGAAAATCCTACAACTACTTGATGATAGCAGTTATTCTCTACTCTGATCAATCAATCTTAAACATTTATTGGTGAAGGTATGGCTTTGATGGGCCAAGAGACCAATGAATGAAGCCTTGATCCAGTTGATCGTCATTCGGCCCCTTATGAGTTCGTTAACCCCCAACCCCTAGGTATCCATGCATCATGACCCGATAAATGTATCGCTCGATCATCCTTTGGGGTGCTTCTTCATGTAACGTATGTGGGGAGGGGGGCAGGAGGAGGCTGAAGCATGCGCGGATGCATGCCAGGCGCATCGAGAGATGGGGTAATACGTCGTCTATCTTAAGTCTCGAGACGTAGACTCATCCACCGAACATTCTGATCAGAAACCTCATCAGTCAACTTGCAGTGGTGTGCTCCTCAGGACGATGATCGGCCGGGCTGTACCACTACCATCATCCTTCATTTGTAACTCGATCGATCTCAAGCCGCCGTCCGGTCGATCGAGCTGCTCCGCTGAAGATACTACTGTTCCAGGTAAACAAGTCCAGCGGACCAGCAAACCCTGTCCAGTTGTCAAGTGAGGAAGGACACCTAACAACCAATCAAGGTCCCTGTTCAAGTAACTCAAGGCCAGTCATCAACAGAATAAGGCCTCTCAACAAGGGATTGAAGGCCCCTTGACAATTGCTCAAGTCCACTTGACAAGGGTAGGAAGTCCCTCGGACAAGTCAAGCGGCCACTGTGGTTTTTGACCAACAAAAATAAATAAATAGATAAAACCCTTGATGGGTGTAGCTATTTTTATTATTTAGGTTAAATAAACTGTGATTGATTACAACAACAACAACAAAAAAAAAAACATTAATTTATTGGGAAGATATTGTGTGGTAGATAAGAGATTCATATTGTAGCAGACCTTGTGGCCAATCCTGTTGACCACTGGCCTTCCCACCCTGGTCAGCAGACATGATTTGCTTGAAATCATGATTTAATCTTCCAACAGAACAAGGACTGCCTTCAAGAAAACAAGGCTGCAAGAACCGGTAAACAAGTCCAATGGACTTGATCCACTTGTTTTGTGAACTTGTTTACTGGCAAAAGTTGTACTTCTGTACTTAGAATCAAAGACTACTGAGGAGGTCTGGTCCACTTATGTATGTCCATGGAAGGCTCCCACCCCCCCCCCCCCCCTTTGACATACAATAAGATTCATGAACCAACAAAAAATAAAAAATTTGAGTGGATGTCTGATAGATAAGACCAGTCTCCAAAAGAATTTTTTTTCTTTTTGGTCTCTTATATTGCAACATCACACCTATGTAAGGGAAAAAATGGAAATGAGGATTACTAAATTTGGGTTTTTTTTCTTTTTCTTTTTTTTTTTTTTTTTTTTTTTTTTTTTTTTTTTTTTGGTGATGATGGTGATAGATAGGGAAGGAGTGATGACATTAGACCAATTGGGGAGAATTGCTTGGTGGTCACACCAAAACCCAACCAGAAGTATGTATGTACTTATGAGCCTGCCTAGCAATTGACCCGGTTTAAAAAAATAAGAGATGAATAAGTATATATGTATGAAGATCTATTATGTATATGTATCTCAAACCATCAAACAACAATTTTTTAGATGATGAATGTTACACATACCAAATTTTTTTTGCTTTGTTTTTCTTGTTGACACTCAATCACAATCCATCATGCTCAAGAAGCTAGATGGGCAAGACAAGCAATTTAGGTGTGGACTTGAAAGGAAAATTAATAATAATTCAAAAGGTTCTAAATTTTGATTATGGGGATATTTGATCTGGATCAAGACCATCATCATTTTAGCTTATGAATCCTGAAGCAGTCTTGATATTGATTGTTCTAAAGTTAAGTTTTTCCATTGATGAACACCAATCTCAATCTCAGAGGGGGGGAAAAAAAATCTCCCAAGGTTCAAATTTTGAGTTCTTCTTTGAATTTTGATTTGGGGGTTGTTCTCATTTTCACTTTTTTTTGATGATTTTTATCAATCAATCAATTGATTCATAAATTATAATCTTTTCCAATCACTCCCATTTCTTTTTCTCCTAACAACATTTATTTTTCTTTTTCTTTCATATTATAAAATAAAAAAAAATTAAAATATCTAACACAAAAATCATGTGCTAGGCTCAGATCTGATGTTAGGATACTTGTTGATAGTCTGAGCCCATGGTTTTCTCCTAGGAATCCATCCAGATATTGGCCAAGATCTTTATTTTTCATAAACAGCTGTTGGAATTGATTATACACCCACACCCACATCCATATATATATATACTTACATACTCATACACACACCTGTAGGTTTAATCAAAGGATCCTTAAATCAAATCTGACCAATTAAAAGCTTTTACTGAGTTCTAAATAGCCCAATATTTTCTTGAAACAATCTAGATATTCCAATCTTGAATTGATAGAATTAAATTTTTTTGATAAAGCTCCTTTTTATTTTTATTTATCTTGTGTTCCTGGATA
Source organism: Puccinia polysora (assembly GCA_025617555.3). Taxonomy (NCBI): domain Eukaryota; kingdom Fungi; phylum Basidiomycota; class Pucciniomycetes; order Pucciniales; family Pucciniaceae; genus Puccinia; species Puccinia polysora. Next base: position 21,581,295 of record CM062617.1, on the reverse strand, counting down.
TAAAGTATATACATACATAGATCTTTTCAGCAAGAATGATCTAGGATTATTTTACTTTATCATCTGAGATTGAGGATCAAGATGACTGTAGATTTTTTTTCCATATATACTTTTATATAAATCAAGTCTTGAAAATCCTCCCTAATCAAGAAATTAATCAATCTTCCAAAACTTTGATCATGATAACCATTTAATACTGAAAAGAAAAGGAAGAAAAAATAAATAAATAATTAAATAAAGCTCAGACAGGAACATCATCTTCAGAAATTTCATCTTAAATTTTTCAATCCTGATCTCCAAATTATCTTTCTGAATATTTTACTTTTATCATTCACCTTAACAATTTTCAAATTGAAAATTCAAACTAAAATCCTTGCCCTCCAATCCCCCCCCCCAAAAAAAAACAAGGAGCTCAAATTAATTGCATTACATTGATTCAATTATCAAAAATTGACCAGGAAGGTACATACTTTCAAACCCAATTAAAATCAAAAAATATTAGTGGTTTTTATGATCATTACTCTTAGATTTTATCCTAGAATTCTAGTTCTATGGATAAATGGACATTTGATACTTGAAAGGTTTGACTTTTTGAAAATTTCAATCTATGGATTCTTGGCTTGCATTCATACTTCAATTTCATGCATTGCCTTTTTGGGGTGGATCATGATCACTAATATGAGTTGTGAGTGAGTTCTTGGTTGGATTTAATTTACTTCTTTTGAGTCATCAGTATTAAATGTCTTTAAATCATTTCTGCAGTCAATAAAAATTTCTTGAATATAGGACTGGAATCCAATCATTCAGTTTTCGGTCATGCCCAATACTAAAACCTTTTGGTTTGATGATCCTTGTCATACCAAAAAATTTGGGGATCTGATAGGCCACTCTTGGTTCAGGATTCATGTCTCAGGCCAAAATCACACCTTCAAAATTACTAAACTGACAATTTTTTTGGTTGTCAACCTGTTGCTGCATTAAATGGTGTGTTGGCTGTCCCCTTCATCATTTTTTATTTTATTTTTATATATTTCTTATAGGGCATCACTTGTCTCTTGGATTTAAATCTTTAAATCACAGGTGTTCTTTGTCTGTGCAACGCAACTCCCACACAGACAAAACCTTTATTTCACAGGGTTTTAAAGAATTGTTTTTTTTTTTGAAAATTTGATGGCAAAGCCCCTTAGCTGGGTCTCTCAAACCCTCAAAAAAAATCTATGGTAATTTGGGAAGTATTAGAACAACTTAAAAAATTCATTCAAAAATTTAAAAAATTCAAAAAAAAAAGGGTAATGTTAAATCCAAGGCTCATTGAGCCATGCACATGGTTTAAAAAGGGCTGTGAGGCATGCCACATGGTCCAACTCAAGCCTTGTAAAACCCTTCACGGCTCAAGGAGTTGTACGGCCCACCCAGCCCGTTCCGCCGCCGTGTGGGCTTCCACACAACTATATTCAAGCCGTGTGGAGTTGTACACGGCTCAAATGTAGTCGTGTGGCATCCCACACGGCACCAGACCGCGGTGAGAAAAAAAAAAGGAAAAGGAAAAGGAATGAAAGGGTACTAACACAACCAATAAACTCAGTAAACCTTCCAAAAAAACAGAAATCAACCAAAAAATCAAAGATTGTTCATTTTTTGGTTAAAAAAATAAATAAATAAATAAATCAAAATAAAAAAAACTGGTACTATCCAATGGACTAGCCCTAAATTAAAAAGACCCAAAAAAACACAAGTAACTGGACTAGCCCTAAAGTAAAAACACCAAAAAAAAGACAAGTAACTTGACAAGCCCTAAAGTAAAAACACAAAAAAAATACAACTAACTTGACAAGCCCTAAAGTAATTTCAACTTGACTAGCCCTAAAGTAAAAGGTCCCAAAGATTAAAGAATTCTTTTGACCAGCCCTAAAGTAAAAGTGCCCAAAAAAATACAAGTCTTTTGACCAGCCCTAAAGTAAAAATAACAAAAAAAAACAAGTTCAACTTGTGTTAAGCTGATCCCATCCCAAGCTTAACATAAGTTAAGCTTGTAATGGAATCAGCCCAAAACAAGTTGAACTGACTTACCATTAAACTCTCATTCAAAAAACTTAATATAATGATGTTAAATCAAAACACTCAACATAATGATGTTCAAAATGTGATAACCCTTTACATTAATAGAACTTTTTAGCTGCATTAAAATTAAAATTTATATGAAACCCAATGATGAGATGAAGTCAAATTCTATAATCTCTATAATCTAAAATACATTTGCAGTTGATATTTTAGATGATCAACCCAAGCAGAGGCTTTTTTATAATATTGCAAGTAACATGGTTTTGCTACAATGGGCAGGATTGGAATCATTTCTCCCTCAAGTACTAATAGAACCCAATGGTTATTGTTTACAAAGGAAATGAACATTGGAGCTGATTGATCAGTAACACCATATTTCATTGGAGTATAAGTATCACATGACTCAAATGAAATGAAACATATTGGTCTGGAATATGTGTCTGCTATAATTTGACCCATGTCTAATTTAGCCAGCCATTTTGAGGAGGGAATCTTTTCATTGATGTCTTCAACATCAAGTCTTTTTTTAATCTTTTCAACCTCCTTTGCACCAACAAGCATCTTAATGTAGCATGCTTTATGTTTCTCTAATGTTTCAATCATTTCCTTCCTAACTTTAAACCAAAAATTTTCTTCATAAACAAGAGATTTAGCAATGACTCTAAATCCACAATTCCCATCTCCAATTGGATCCCAAACCTCCCCCAAGAACTTATGGAATTTCTTGGGTATTTGATTGAAGTATTTCAGATTTGGTTCCTATCATTAAAACTAAATTAGTATTCATTTCTTTAATTGTATAAATGAAATGAATACTCACCAAAGATAAGCTTCTGGTTGAGCTTTGCTGCACATTATCTTCCTCTGAAGAGGATTCTGATACCAAATTAAGTGATCCTGATTCACTTTCAGTCTCTTCCTCTGAACTATGAAATTCAGATTCAGATTCTGCCAACTTTGACTGAGAATTCATCATTATTTAGTAACTAAATTCATTAAACCAAAAAAATGAACATATCCCAAAAGAAAAGACTTAAAATCTTTTGTCTTTTCTTGTTTGGAGCCCTTCTAGTCCTTTTTTCCCCCTTGAGTTGTTTTTCAACAAGCTCAAACCAAGATGGTTCTTGCCGTTTATCTATCAATTTTGGCCTGCCCCTACTTGATTGTAAGACTTTAGGTTCAAGTCTTGGCTTCAATCAATATTTTTTAATCTTCTGAATGATATACTTCAATAGTCTGCTTTGCTCATGATCTGGAGATTCCAAGATCATTGCATTCAATTTTTCACATAACTGAGGAATGCTTAGCATTTCATTGACATTGCACTTAAAAATTTCAAAAGGATCAACCATTAGTGAATTAGGAAATATTAATAAAAAATCATTAATCACATAGTCATTTGAACAATCCAACTTGAACAATCCAACTTAAGCCAACTTACAGAACTAGAACTGCAAGGGTCATAGTCCAACCTCCACTGAGGATGAACATCTTTGGTTACCATGAATCCTCTGAATGCCAGACAGTCACCTATTTGGTGGGAACAGGGAAAACCCATAGTCTTGGAATATGACTTGGTTCACACTTTGCCATCATGATCATGTTTGAACTTCTTGAATTGTTCCCTAACAAGATGAATTGCCTCTAAAGACAATTTGTAACCCAATGGTAACAATTCAGGAGAAAGAACTGTCCCTGACTTAATTTGAGAGTTATAAAGTGATGCATGAACTGATTTAATTTGATTCAAAACTGTTCCATCAAGGCTTTCCCAAACATCCAACAGGTTTCCCAAAGATTTTTCAAGGAATTTTTTGAGAGTTGCATGAGCCCCTTCAACCCAAGATGCTGTTTTGTTTCCAAAATCTGGATTTATACAAGTCCATGCTGTTATAAACGTCTCTTTGATAAAGAAAATTTTATTTTCCATATTCTCAAGTAAATCCTAAAATTCCTTCAAGAAACACTATACAAGTCAAAAGGTCAGAACCCAAAACTAGGAAGAATAAGAAGCAGTTATTTGGACCTACTCTGAGTTACGCATCATTGACCTCTGCCTCCTCCTTGGTCTTTGAGGTCCCATACTTTTCCCACAGAGTCATAAAGCTTTCCCATCCTTCAATGTCATTAACAAAGCACGCTTTACAGTTTGCTTGCATGTTTTTAGAAAAGTTTCAAGTGCAACGTTTTCTTGATGAATCAGGGAAACTAGATTCAATAGCACAAATCAGAGCTTTTTCACGGTTGGTCACAAAGACTTTTGGAAGTCTCTCAGGATCATAATCCAACTCCTTTAATGCATTTAAATACCAACTGTAGAACGCAAACGTTTCTTTTGTTATAAAAACAAGAGCTTTTGTGAAAGTTTTCCAATTATCTGTCATTCCTAAAAAATGCAATAGTGGGTTTTTGTACTTATTTGTCTTATAAGTACAATCCAACATAGCAATATGATGGAATTGTTTTTAAAGCTTTACTGCCTCTGGATGTGCTAAGTACAGGGCCTCCAAGTGGCCATCTCCACTGAACTTTGACCGGTGAATCCAACTTGTTTCTACAAGCTGTTCATATATTACCTCCATAAAAACTTTTTCCCTTTATTTCTGCAAGTGTGACCTTCTGCTTAGTGTTATAGATTGTTTGGTCATCAACATAATCCCACCCATCAATCTTGCTCAACTTTCTCTTCAGTTGTAACATATTGAGCCCATCATTCATGCCTTCTACTAGATTGTCTAAGGCCACCCCCAAGATTATCCTCAGTTGAGGATGCACAGAGGGATGTTCAGATGGTTGATGGTTATGTTGGGTTTATTTTTAGGAGAGGCGCCACAAGGGGTCTGCCTTTGTGCAACTTGCATGGATTAAAAACTTGCACCCAACCTTCCTTGTGTGAGTTTGTCTAGACCTTTTGGTAAGAAGATTTCCTGAATAGGAACCATGTCTATCACAGGCTAAATCCACATATTGGTCATGCTTTGGGTTGAAAAATTTTAAAGCATAACCATGCTTCATTTCCCATGTTTTACAATAGTTTTTTGCCTCTTCCCTAGTAGGAAAATCTCTCCAGGGAAGTGGGTCAATTGTATCTGCCATAGTTACATAGTTATATTGATGGCATGCACTCCATCAGTTTCAATTAAATTAAATATGGCAAAGACCAGTAAGATAAGATGTTACTCACCACCAGAGGTCATTTCCATTTGTGAATCATTTTGTTCCTCAGTTTTCACCCTTGATGAGGATGCAATTGGGGCTTCCAATGTTTCATTACCCAAATCCTTTTTTTCTTTTTCCAAAGCTTTGTTGATGGCATTATCAATGCAGACCTTCCATGCAGCCATTTCAGAAGAAGGAGGGCTTTCCACTGTTCCCATTCAAAAAAATGCAATGGTATACTTCATTATTCAATCCAATTTTCAATTGATAAAACAAAGTTTTCTCACTTTTGAGTTGAGAAAGAATTTTTAGCAGAATCTTATATAATTTATGATTTCAGTTTTCACTTTAATCTCACTTTGGTTTCACTTTAATGTCTCTTTGGGATTGCTAGGTTTGGAACAACAGTCCCACAAAGTATGTGTTCATCCCAAATTTGGGTTGACAGAACCCAAGTGTAGTCCAGAGGGTGCCCAAAATTCTGGCACAACTTCTGGGGGGTTGTGCACCCCCAAACACGGCTAATTTGAGCCTTGTTTGGGGGTACACGGCTCAAATGAGCCATGTTTGGGGGTACATGGCTTCTACATGACCCCCCGGGGGTTGCGCGTGTTTCAAAAGGCCCTTTGTAGTTGTCTTTGATCCCCCACAGCTTATTTGAGCTGTGTAGGGCCCTACAAAACTACTACACCGTTGGAGCCGTGAATTTAACATCACCCCCCCAGAAAAAAACATAGTTATCATTCCATTTTAGAATCCTTTTCTTTTAATTTTTAATGATTTTTTTTTTGGTTATTCAAGCTCTCATAAAATTAAGAAAACCATCCAAGAAATCTCTGATATTTCTTTTCACTTTCAGGATGTTTTCATACATCTTAAAAAATTCCTTCAAAAATTCAAAAAAAAAAAAAATCAAATTTCTCATTTCACTTTTGGATCCTTTTCTTGGCCTTTTTATTTATATAATTTTGGTTATTCAAGCTCTGATGACTTCAAAAACACAAATAAAGAGCTTTCTAATATTTTTCTTGAATTGATTAGATGTATTATTGGCCTTCAAAAATTGAATCCACAGTAAAAACATATCAAAATAACACATCCTTTTCAATGTTTCTTTTTACATCTGGTATCAAATTTTATCTCAATTTTGTTTAACAGAAATTTAGAAAAGTATCAAAATAAAAAAACTAAAAGTCATTCTGACTAATTTTCTCATTTCTTAACCCTCAAAAGATATATCAAAATTAACATAATTGAAAAGAAAAGGGGTGTTCTGTCTTTAATTATCCTTGTTTTTTATTTTATTTTTCCCCAAAAACATGAATTATGATCTGAAAAATTTGAAGCTGCAGGATTAGAAAAGGTCCTCTAAAGTTCTTGAAAAAAACATTTTTGGTAAATTTTGAGGGTGATTTTTGCAGCACTATTTTCTTCTCAAAAAAAAAACCAAGAAAGCATCACAATAAACTATTTTTGGGTTCTGGCTGCCACCTATTTTGAGCCCTTTGACATGCATAAATTCAATATGAATTTGATTTTTTTCCCGAAACCTCCAACCATCTTGGATTGCTCCAATCATCTCATAAACCATCACCTTCAACTCTTCAACCCACCCATCTCCCACCACCACACCATACCACCTATCACCCCACCACCCCAATACCACACCCTACCAAAACAAACCATACTCAACCACACTACACCACACCAATTCACTCCACTCCACTCATCACCACACCACACTTCAAGAAAAAGAGCCAAAAACTCCAAAGCTACAAATTGATCCTCCTCAATTCTAATCTTCCATCAAAAATTAATTTTTTTCTCCTCAAAAATGGTTTTGGAACATTATCAACTTTTTACCTCAAATATTCAAGCCGTAAATAAACCTCAATTAATACTTCCAAAAACTCTTTTGCATCTTATATTAAGTCTCTGCGTAGTATTTTTCACTCAAATTCTTCTCAATCTCTTTCTGAAGAATCAACACCTATATTCACTGCATTTTTTCAGAAATAAATTCAAATTTGAATTGGAAAGAAAGAAGGCATTCCATCAAGGTCTTTTGAAGAAATTTGGTATCCCTTGGCTTTTGATCAAGTTCTAGAAAACCTTCATTCTGATCATGTGAATTCTCCCACAAAGCATTGGATGAGGCTGCCACATATGGGTAATGTGCTTACAAATTTTGATTAATTCCCAATATTTTGGATCTCTAAGGAACAACCATTGACATATTCCCCTTTTTGTTGTCTTTTAAATGAAAATATCCCTGTTTTTATTGCTTTTGTGGATGAAAAGAATTTCATAGCCTTGAAAATGAGTCATCAAGGGAGTTCTCTTCAAGAAAAATTTTACAAGGCCACCTTTTGATAAAATGTAGAAATAATATAGGTCCCGGATGGGTTTCAAGAACTGGGTAATAGAATATGTGATTTTGTTTAATTGGTGGGAAAAATTAAATACCCCCTTAAAGTATGGTGTTATTGAATTGGATCAAACTTCTTGTTTGTTTTTTTTTTGGACTATGGTTTTTTTTTTTTAAGTCCATTCCTTTGTTTGAAATTTCACTTTATTGAAAGGATAATTTTTTATTTTCTTCTTTTGGGCATTTTATGATTAAAATTAATGCATCCCATAGAAAAAAATTATTTAAATACTTTGAGATGTCCTGTTTGAGCCCTTATATTTTGATGTATCTTCAAAAATATTGAGATTAAATTACAAGTAAATTTACACATTTTTCCTAGTGGGATGTAAAAGGGAGTTTTCACACCAGAAAATTTACTATATTTTTTTCAAAAAAATTTTTGCTTCATGAAGCTTTTGTTATAATGTTTGAAAATACTTCAATTCTCCTCATGAAATATATATATGTACAATTCTTCTAATCTTTATTATGTTTGGTAAAAATGTGTCAATTGACATTTCATCAGAAATCTTGAATTTTCTTCAAATAAAAATTAATTTCATATTTTTGATGATTTTCCATGTAATTTGTTTATTCTTGGTTGCAAGTTTTAAAAATATTTTAATTCCCAGCATCAAATTGATATATGAATCATTTTTGTATGTTTTTGTGGTTGGTAAAAAGTTATTCAAAATCCACACAAATTATTCCATCTTGTATATAGCGAATTAATTGTTATCATTCTTCTTATTTTTCTTACATTTGATAAAGTTTTTTTTCAAATCTGAACTCATATTTAAATTCATTTTAAAACTGATATTTATTGCATTCTTTGATATTGCATTAACTCAAGTGGTGTTCATATTTGAATTCTCCCAAATGTTCTGCCCCAGACAGACCCCACAGGGGGTCTGGAGGCCTTCTTTTAGCCCTCCAGGGCCTCAATTAATGTTTTAAGGCCTTGAGCAGTCTAAATTTCCCTCAAAACGCATTTTCTCTCACTCCAGGCACCCTTGCAAACCTTAAAAAGATTTCCCAAAACTTAATTTTCTATATTGAGGCATTTTTTTATTAGCATATCTTGTCAATTTTTACACCCCACCCTGGGGTGGGAAAACATGCCAGAAGCATAATTTTAGTAATCAAGATACTATTATTATGCCCTTTCTTTGAAACAGGTGTGATTTTAGAAATAAAATTCTAAAATGATGTTATTTTTTTAAAAAAGGCACAATTTTAGCCTTGGCCAGGTTTCATTCCTAAAGCTTTGATTTAACCTTTTTTTTTGGGTATTTGGAAAATTATTCCCCAGATTCAATCACATTTTTTGATTGAAAAAACAGAATTTATCATTTGTTATAGATTGGAAGCTAAATTAATTTCAGTTAAAAGCTTAACCAAAAAAAAATAACATAAAAGAATATAGGTAAATTACAAGGTGATTTCTCCAAAATTTCAATCCCATTATTTTAATCAGAAAAAGAAATCTCAGTTGAATTGGAGTATTTATATCCATGATCTGGTGTTTCTTTGTTGAAATTATCCAAACTTGACTGGTACAAACAAAGGAGGGTACAAATTGTACTCCAGACCACAAAAAGAAAAATTCTGAGCTATCAGAAAAATGCTCCAGAAGTTGAACTAGAAAACTTAGAGGAAAGGATTAATCTTCAGAAGTTCTTTGCACTTTAGGATGGAAAAAATAATATTAAATGGGAAATTCCACGCTTTTGGGAAAAATGTATATCATTGGTTGGGATGAAATACAAAAATTCAGGGAAATTGCAATGTATGATAAAACTAGGGAAATGTTCAATTCACAACCCCAGGGTTGTAAAAGGGTGTGAATTGCCATTCACAAAACATATGTGTTTTGAAAGGCAAATTACAACTCAACAAGGAGCAAGCAAAGTTTCTCACAACTTGCAAGTCCCCTGGGGGGTTGTAAACCCCCAATTGCAACCATTTTTTGAGTCACAATGGGGGATTTGCAACCCCCCAGAGGATGCCCAAGTTGTAAGCGTGGGTTGTGCCTCATTTCCTGACCCATTGGGAAGAAAATAGCCCCAAATGGGCCATTTGAGGGTGGAATTGGGGTACCTGTGCACCCCTGGTCCATATTTGAGTGCTGTCAACCCAAGTTTGGGGAAGTGGCATACATTGTGGGACTATCATTTGACCAAAAAAAGAAATTTGGGAAAAAAAGACTTGTCACAAACTGTACACAAATCTTACTTTTCAGATACAGAAACTGTACAAACCACTTTCTTGTTGGATAATTTTATTTTTACCAACCCAAAATTGAGTACACTTTGGATTTGTTAAAAAAGGTTTGATTGGATAATAAGTTGACTTGGTTTTTTTGGGGGATTATGGGAACATTGGCAAGCCCAAGGCCCCCTGGCTTAAACATGGCTGCATTAAAGGACTTGATTAAAAGTGTTGTTAACAAAGCTTTGGTGGAATATAGGGATTTGGGTAGGGAGTTGTAAAAGAAAACATTGGAAGCCCCAATTGCATACTCATCTAGGGTTAAAATTGAGGAACAAGATGTTTCTTCACAACTGGAATTAACTCAAGGTGGTGGGTCACATTTCATATGTCATTTGAGTTAGAAGTATTTGGCTTGATCAATACTAAAGTAACCATGTGGGGTGTAACTATGACATGACAGAACTGCTTGAACCTCCTCCTGTGAGAGCCTTTGCTAGTAGGAAAGAATCCAAGATTCATTTTAAAAATGGGCAGCCATGCATTTCTAAGCATTGACAACATTCAAGTCAAAGAAGGATAAATATGTGGATCTAGCATGTGACAAATTTGGGGTATATTAAGGGCCATGCCTCACCAAACAGCAAAGGCAAACTCACACAAGGAAGGTTGGGTTTCAATTCATGATCCATGCAAGTTTTACAGTAGCAGATTGCACATGGAATCTCTCTTTTAGAAAAGGCCTATACAATCATCAACCATCTGAAAACCCCTCAGTGCATTTTCAACTGAGAAGAAATTCTGGTGAAGCCTTGGATCAACTTAAGGAAGGCATGAAAGATGGGCTCAATATGGTGCAACCTAAAATTAAATTGAGAAAGATCAATGGCGGATAATAAATTTACTATAGAAAAATGTATAACACTAAGTGGAAGGTAAAGCTAGCAGAAATGAATGGGAAAGGTGTTATGGACATTCTATTAGAAATTATCCAAGAAACCAAGTGGGTTTCCAGGTCACAATTTGGTGGAGAGGGTCACTTAGAGGCCCTTTTCTTTTCTAATCCTGAGTCTGTAAAACTTTGTAAAAAATTCCATTGTATTGTTTTGTTGGATTTTACTTATAAAAAAATAGGTACAAAATCCCTCTACTGCATGTTGTAGGAGTTACAGCCAGCAGGAAACCCTTTAAAGAGGCTTTTATTTATATAAAAAAAGAAACTTATGAGTTCTAAAGTTGGGTTTTGAATGCATTTAAGGAGTTGGCTTATGATCCAGAGAGGCTTCCCAAATTCTCTGTGACAGACTCAGAAAAAGCTCTGATTTTTACCATTGAACATAGTTTCCCTGAGTCATCTAAACAGTTTTTCTCCTGGAACTTGTCTAAAAATATTCAGGAAACTTTTAAAGTTCCCTTCAGTAATGAAAATGAAGGATGGCAAATTTTTATGACTCTTTGGGCCAAGTATGGGGCCTCTAAAACCAAGGGAGAGGCAGAAGTCAATGATGTGGAAGTAAGAGTAGGCCAATTTATTGCTTCTTCTGTTCATCTCTTCTGGGTTTGCTTATGTTGAAACTTGTATATAGTGTTTATTGAACTACTGTGAGGATGTGCTTGAGTATATGGAAAAGAAAAGTTTCCCTATCAAATAGACTTTTTTAATGGCGTGGACTTGTGTCAACCCAGAATTTGGAAATAAAACAAGGTCTTGGGCAGAAGGGGCCCATGCTTCTTTCAAACAATTCCTTTCAAGTTCTTCAGGGAACATTTTGTATGTGTGGAAACACCTCAAAGGAACCATTGAAATCCAAATAAAATCAGTGCATGCATCACTTAAGAGCTCTCAAATATTGTTAGGAACCTTTCTTCAAAAAGGAATTTCACCTTTTGGTTAAAAATTATTGATTGCGGCAATTAAACTCATTTGGGATCAATTTGAGAAGTTAAAGTGCCACCAAAATGGAAGGGTGTGCTCAAAGTCATATTTAAAAAAAATTGGCTTGTCGTTTTCCCACATTTTAGAAGAAATACTCGTTTCAAGAGGATCCATTGTTCCTGAGGATTTTCATCCTCAGTAGAGGTTAGACTATGACTCTTCCAGTGAAGGAAGTTGCATTTTTGGGTTTTTTTAAGGTTACAAATTATAGGATTGACAGATTAATTATTTTTTTATTTTTGAAAGACTGGTACAGATCCAGTTCTTGATGAATTCCAATTCTTTAACAATTTGAATTCCCTTATAATGGGACAACCTCAACAATTTGGATTGGAGATTTCAAATTCAATGTTCAAGTATACAGCCACTTTGATTTCCAAGCCAAGGATTGAGCCCAAGTTCTTAAGTTTCAGCTGCAGTTGAACCAAATTGAAAGCTACTCGTTGAGAACTTTCATAATTTGAAAAGTTTGAAAGGTAACTTAAGAGGGAAAATTTTTAGATGGGAACCAAAAAGACCAAAGATTTCAATTATTTAATTTTGAGAATTCAACCAGAAGCCCATCTTTGGTGAGTTTTTTTTTTCTTTAATGAGATTAGAATGTTGGCTGAGTAATTTTTGATTGTCGGAACCGAAATTGAAATATTCCAATCAAATACCTGAAAACTTACATAAGTTCTTGGATGAGGTTTTGGACCTGGTTTGTGATTGGAATTGGGGATTTAGAGTCATTTCAATATCACTTGGGCGAAATGAGAATGGATGGTATAAAGTACAAAAGGAAATGATTGAAAAATTGAGGAAACATAATACATGCTATTCTAAAATCCTTGGAGTCAGTAAAGACATTGCAAAGATAGAAAAAAGACTTGATGTTAATGACTTAAATGAAAATATTCCCTATTTAAAATGGCTTGCAAAGCTAGAAATGGGAAAATTAATATCTGAAACTTATGGAAGACCAATATATTGCATTTGATTGGATTCATGTTGTAATTAAACTCCTATCAAAATAGGTGTAAAAGAAAAATCAGATTCCATCTTCATTTTCTTTGTCAACAATAATCACTGGGTTCATCTTTTACTTGAGGAGGAATGATTCCAATCCTGCCCATTTTTTTTAAATCTGCTTCTTTGACTTCTAAAAAAGCTTCTGGTTGGTTTGATCATCTTAAAGATCAACTTAAGTTGAATGCTAAGTCATTAAAATCATTTTAATTTCATCATTTGGGTTTGGGTTCTGATGCTGATGTTGTAATTCTATTAATATAAATGGTTATCAAATTTTGAACATCATTCTTTTGATTTTTTTGAGTTAGAATAATTATTTTGAGTGTTTTGAATGAGATTTTATTGGTAAGTCAGTTCAAATTTTGTTGGACTGATCGCATCATAAGGAATATTTTTACTTCTTGTGATGGGATAAGCTTAACACAAGTTGAACTTTATTTTTTTGGTGTTTTTAATTTAGGGCCAGTCCATTAAGGTGGGCTTGATACAAGTCCACCTCATTGGAATAGCCCTATTTCTTGGGGGGGGGGTTGATTTAGTTTTGCGCTAGTCCAAGGAAAGAAGTTTAACTGGTTTTGGGCTAGCTGATCCCATCATAAGGATTATTTTTAATTCTTGTGATGGGATCAGCTTGACACAAGTTGAACTTGTATTTTTTGGTTTTTTAACTCTAGGGCTGGTCCATAGACTTTTTTATTTTTTATTTTTGTGCTCTGCACATTCATGGCCCCAGAGTGGTGAAAATTTTAGAATTTCTTTTTAATTTTTCTTTCAATTTTTTCAATTTTTTCAATTTTTTCAATTTTTTCAATTTATTTTCTTTTTTTTGTGTTTTTTTTTTTTCTGATTTTTGAATTTTTTATTCATTATTGGTGCATTAAATTTTTCACACCCCCAAAGCTGGGTTTCACGTGTTTTCAATGTTGCCACAACCTCCCCCAAAGTCCCCAACACACATGGTAATCCTGTAAAACAAGTTGTTTTTTGGGGTTTTCAAAAACAAAATACTAGGGGATAGACAGGAATCTCAAAATCCTGTAAAATAATTATGAAAAAGTTTGGCTATCTTTAAGGCCTTTCAAATTGCCCTCAAAAAATTGAAAAAAAATGCTTCATGTCTCAAATCTTTTCACATTTTTAATTTTTCTTTTCTTGATTATTTTGGGAAATCTGACAAGAAAAATTTTTTTTAAATACTCCCAGCCATTTAATTATAATTTTTTCAGAATTTTATTACTTCATTTTCCCGCCAGAAAATGGGATTTACATAAAAAATAAGACAATATTTTCAATTTTTTTCCCCTTATTTTTCCATGAGATTTTCCAAATTTTGAGCTTGAAGAATTTTAGTGGGCCTTAAAAAGGGCCCAAAAAAATTAATTTGGGATTTTTTTAGCTTACTGTTTTCCAAAGAATTCATAATTTAGAACACAAAAGTGATTTTTTTTCGCTCTAAATAAATGAATCAATAATCAATAGAAAAAAATATATAAAAAATTGAGAAAAAAACAAACAGAAATATAAATCAACATGAATATTTACTGCTTTATTATTTGCACTACTAGGAAAAAAAATCTTCAAACCAAGTTCTAAGTTATTATGAATCAAATCTTTGGATTTTTGTGATTCCTTTCTAGCAAAAGCCTTCCAAAGGAGATCTAATTGGGGAGCTTGCCCCAGTTCAGAATTATAGTGGAAAAAAACTATGGGCTGAAAATCTTTCAAAATATTTAAAAACGTGGGAGAAGTTTGAGAATTAGCAGTTAGAGGTAAATTGAGAGATAAAAAAGTTGATGGCATCAACTTGTATAAAAGTACCACTGGCTGTTTGTATTTATCTGCAAGCAGAAACCACGGCAAGGGAATTTCATCCATGAGCTTTGAGAGGAATATCCAGAATTGTGGTTGAGATGTTTTTTTGCTTTGTCAAAATATTCATCCCAGACTTGATCTAAAGTTTTCATCCTTGAAGAAAGAGTTTGATTCCATTACTTGTTCATTTCCTGATTTATTGAACCCCAATATTCAGATTTACAGCCCAAATTAACTGGTACTCATGTAAACCCACATATCCCATCACCCATCACATCTTGAAAATTTGAAATTTGTGGTATGGCTGTCTTTAGGAAAATGAAATGTTTTTATGGATACTAAGGAAAAAAAGATGAGTATTATTTAAGATGAAATGAAAAAAAAAAAACAATTCATACTTAATTTGTCAACAGTCACCACTTCAAAATTATCAGAAAATGAAAATGAAAATTTTGTGACCTTGAATATCATCCCTAAAAACAAGGAAAGGTTAATAAATGAACCATAAATAAAGATTAATTCAGAAATATATTCACCTTTTCAGTTTCAGAGGCTGTAGTTGTGGGAGAAAAGATTGGATTCCCTAGAGGCCTATAAGCATCTGAATCTGCATTTTCTTTTTTTATTCTCTTGATCCTCTTCAAATTCCCAGGACTCAAATTCTGTGAAACAATCCTCTTATTGATGATTTTTCCTGAACTCAGAGTGACAAATGAAAATATGAAAATTAATGGAAACTAGAAAAACTATCCTGATCCCTCCCCACCCAAAAAAAAAAAATACTAAATGTCTTCATTATATCCTACTATTTAAGATTTTTGATTTCTTCTCCACTCAATTCCTCTTCTTTTAAAAGCTCATCCTGTTAAAAATGCAGTGTTAGCCTAATTACAAAAAAAAAAAAAAACTTCCTCTGATTCCTGTTTCTTTTTTCCCTTGACCTTTTCTTGTTCTTCCTTTACTTTCCTTTTCCTCAGATTCTGAAATTAGAGGAAATCAATTTCCAACCCTATGATTTTAAAATCAATCCAAACCAAAACAGAAAAAGAAAAAACTAGCCATTGAATTAACCACTTGGTGCTTCCTTTGTCTTTCTCTTCTCTTAGTTAATTCAAAATATTTAAAGCCAGATGGATCCCTGTTAGATGAATACTTAGAAATCTTTTTCTTTTATTGGGGGCTCCTTTGGGTCTTCCACAAATTTGACTTTCTTGCTTTGATAGGGGTTGTTGAATGGGAGTCATTTGATATGTCCATTTCAACAGTTTCATCATTTCTCCAAGGTAAAAAGGTTGTTCTCCTGGGTGCAATTTAAGGAATTCTTCAAAGAGATCATTCTGAAACTGGTTTATTTTGGTTGATTGGAAAGGTGATTCATGAGACAATTGAGAAGGTTGGCATGATCCCTTCTTAGCAAGCTATGAATAATAACAAAATAAAAGAAAAAACTTCAGAAATCAATGTTAGAATTATTTTTTTCTCCAAAAAAATGAAATATAGTGCAATAGGAGGTTTGAAATGCCACTGGGGATAAAAATCATCAATAAAAAATTGCTGCTTATTGATATTAGCCTTTTTGAGTTGGTGTACACAAGGAATTCCCATGAAAGAAGAATAATCACAATCAGAACAGATGGTTGATTTTTCTTCTGAAATATGAAAGGAGTGCACAATCTTGAGATCATAGTTCCTGATTTTTCCTGAGAGGTTTTCAACACAATATGGGAGACCAATCAAGTTCTTGAAGTCTTTCTGAGAAGTTTGAATGGCAGTTTCATGGAGTTTAATTGAAATTGAACAATATATTTGGTGAACTAAATCAGAAAAGGAACCAGAAGAAGTTGTGATAAATCTTTCCAAATAAGAGTGAAGCCCTTCTATTCTAGATGTGCTGGTATTTCCAAATTTCAGGTGCTTGTTTTCAGCATATGAAACAAATTTTTGTTTGAGGGGAATTCAGTTTTCAAGAAGGTAGTCAGAAGTATGGGAATTCCAGACTACAGTCAGTTTGTTAAAATTTTCTTGATAATAATTTTCAGATTTGGATTTGACCAGCATATTCCAGTTTTTTCTGAATATCATCCATTCTTCTAAAGATTTCAAGGGTTTTCTAAAATGTGTTTAAATGTTTTTGAAGGTATTCCAGACAGAGAGTAAATGAGGAGTGTTTGGAAATACAGTTTCCATGGAATGTAT
Organism: Puccinia polysora; assembly: GCA_025617555.3. Taxonomy (NCBI): domain Eukaryota; kingdom Fungi; phylum Basidiomycota; class Pucciniomycetes; order Pucciniales; family Pucciniaceae; genus Puccinia; species Puccinia polysora. The sequence continues at coordinate 21,564,499 of CM062617.1, read as the reverse complement.
CAGGCCTTGCTCCTTGTCAGTCACAATGACTTTGGGTTCTTCATGTTATAATATTTTATGAAGTTGATTGAGAGCCCATTTATAGTCTTCCTTTCTTTCCTGGGAGAGTAAACAGAAACCAACAGAGAATTTTCCAGAACAATCGTTGACCCCAAAAATGTGAAAAAGAGGCATGGATAATTTGTTGGTTTTATAGGTAAATTCCATCATTAATACTGGCAGAAAGAGTTTGATTAATTTGATAGAATCTTGGTGAGAAATGAATAAAGAACTAATATGGCCATTTTTATTTGTGATTTCATATATAAAAGAAGAGTTTTTCTAATTCCATTATTAAAGATTCTATGGTTGATTTTCCTTCCAGTTTTTTTCTAAAAACTTTTTTTGATCTTTTGTAATAGATTGTACTAAGGCTTTTGTGAACAGGAGAATTAGAGGACTGCATTAAGGAATTAAGAATTTTGAGGGAAGGAACCCCAGATTTGCTTAAAGAGTTGACCATATCCTCTTGATCCCCCTGAATCCTTCTATTAACTGGATTGGTGGATGGATTGGTTGATGGTGGATCCTTGTGCTCAGGGCATTGGATTTTCATTTCCCAAATACCAGAACTCTTTTAAAAGTTTCCAGAGAATTTGAAGGGACAGTTTTTATTTCTAGTTGATGAAATTCTTTTTCTATCCCAATTGGTTTTATATTCCCCAGATTTATCACATTGGTAAGTATATCTTTGCTCCTTAGTATTGGAGACTTTGGTGGAAAGGCATATCCATGGGATTTAGCCCACTCTTTAACAGCATCCATAAGTCCCCCTTTGAATGATATGAAAATTCAGGTGCAGGGGCCAAAGGGGTGGAATCATGGGTTTTATCTAAATCAGTTAAAGCAGAAGAAGGAGAAGCAGAAGAGACATATATTGGAGCATAAGAAGAAGCAGCAGAGGCAGATATTAAAAGTGGTTTGATGTGTTGTTCAGAAATTTTGTGTTTGGGAATTTGCTTTTGAGATGGTTTTTTTTTATGAAGACTTATGTTGTTGGGGAGTGATTTTTTTTATTTTTGAGTGGTTTTTTGGATTCAGGGTGGTTTATTTAGTGGGTTTGAAGTGTTTAATTGAATTTTTGAGTTTTTTTGAGTAGTGATGTCTGATTGATTGATTGATGTTGAGTTGTGATGATTGGTGATGGTGGTGATGATTGGTGATGGTGGTGATGATTGGTGATGGTGGTGATGATTGGTGTGGATTGGTGTGGATTCTGTATTTTGACAGGTTATTTTGTATTTTAGTAGAGGATTGAATCACCCCAAGAGATGAGCAGGTGGAAGTAAATCATTCAAAATCATATTGAATATCAGATTGTTCATATAGAAGAGCCCAAAAATGTGAACCTACCCCACAAAGGGGTTTGAACATCATATTTTGAGGTTAGACATTTGAGGGCTATAAAAAGGCCCAAAAAATATTAAAAATAATATTGTTTTATTTGAAGTGCATTTCAAAACTACCAACTCAGTTTTTCCATAAAAAGAATCAAAACAGTATCAGAAATGGCTTTTAAATGCACCCCAAAACAGACACTTCCCATTATGGTTGTAGATGCATTGATTATTTTTAGGTAAATAATCAATACTAAAAATCCCTGAATAATCTTTTTGGCCCCTTTTAAATGCCCACTGAAAGAATGGAAGCTCCAAATTTGGAAAATCTCAGGGAAAATAAGGGGGTGGAAATTGAAAATAATGTTATATTTTCTATGTAAATCCCATTTTCTGGCAGGAAAATGAAGTACTAAAATTCTGAAGAAAATTATAATTGAATGGCCTGGAATATTTGAAAAATGTTTTTCTCTTCAGATTCTCCAAAATAATTGAGAAAAAAAATTAAAAATACAAAAAGATTGGAGACTTTAAGTGTTTTTTTTTCAGTTTTTTGAGGGCAATTTTAAAGGCCTTAAAGATAGCCAAAAATTTTCATAATTATTTTACAGGATTTTGAGATTCCTGTCTATCCCCTAGTATTGTTTTTTTGGAATCCTCAGAAAACTGCATGTATTGCAGATGTTGGGGGTTGTTGTGGCAATGTTGAACCCACATGAAACCCAGGTTTGGGGGTGTGAAAAATTTAATGCCCTATTTTTGTTCATTTTATTTCATTTTTATTTTTTTTAATTTTTTTTTTTTTTTGGGTGATGATAAATTCACAACTCCCTGCCGTGTGGGAGTCATGTTGGGCCCTACACAGCCCAATGGACATGTGGGGTCCCATACACACGTCCAAAATGCGCGTGCCGGAGTTTTGGATGCGTCTACATGGGCCCAAGGGGCCATCTCCAACACGCGCGACCCCCAGGAGGCTGTATACCCCCTGTACATGACATATTTGAGCTGTGTACCCCCATAAAAAGTGGACTTGAGCTGTGTCTGGGGGGTGTACGGCCCCCCTGGGGGTCATGCCAAACTTTTTGGGTCCCCCTGGACCACATTTGGGCTTCATCAACCCATATTTGGGATCAACACATACTATGTGTGACTTTTGGACCACCTCTGGCAATCATAAAGTGACACTAAAGTCAAATTCAAGTGAAATTAAAGTGACACTATAGGAAACTGCAAATAAACATCCTGCAAAATTGATCTTTCTCAACTTGAAAGTGAGCATACTGTTGTTCAATTGAAAGTTGGATTTAGAACTGAAGTAGCATTGCATTTTTTTGCATTATGGGAAAAGTTAAAAGCCCTCCTTTTAACATGGCCATGTTCAAGGACTACATTAGTGCAATGAACAAAGCTGCAGAAACAAAGGATGCAGGTAATGAATCATTGGAAGCCCAAATTGCATCCTCATCAAGGGTGACAATTGAGGAACAAAATGTTTCAGAAATGGAAATTACCTCTGGTGGTGAGTAACATTTTATGTTACTGGTCTTTGCCTTATTTAATTTGATTTAAACTGGAAACTGATGGAGTGCCTTCCATCAATATAACAATGTAACTATTACAGACCCACTTCACCCACCTCCCATGAGAGCTTTTACTACTAGGGAAGAGACACAAATGTATTTTCAAACATGGGAAATAAAGCATGGTTAGGATTTAACAGTTTTCAACTCAAAGCGTGACCAATATGTGGATTTAGCCTGTGATAGAAATTTTTTTTACTCTGGGAAATTGCTCACCAAACGTTCAAGGCAAACACACACAAGGAAGGTTGGGTGAAAATTTTTAATCCATGCAAGTTTCACAAAGTGGGACCCCTTGTGGCGTATCTCCTACAAGAATGATCAAACTAACCATGAACCATCCCCACACCCCTCAGTGCATCCTCACCTGAGGAGAATCTCTGGGGTAGCCTTAGACAATCTAAAAGAAGGCTTGGATGATGGGCTCAATACACTTCAACTCAAAAGAAAATTGAGCAAGATCAATGGTGGCAAATATGTTGATGACCAAACAATCTATAACACTAAGCGTAAGTTAGTGCTAGCAGAACTAAAGAGGAAAAGTTTTATGGAGGTCCTCTTTGAACAACTTGGTAATTCAGGTTGAGTTCATCAAGCAAAATTCAGTGGAGAGGGTCACTTGGAGGCCCTATTCTTGGCTCACCCTCAGTCATTAAAGCTTTTCAAGAAATTCCATCATATAGCTATGATGTATTGTACTTATAAGAAAAATAAGTACAAGATCACCCTATTGCACATTGTAGGAATTACTTCCAACCAGAAAAATTTCACAAAAGCTCTTTTTTTTATAACAAGAGAAATTTTTGAGTTCTAAAGTTGGTCTGTAAATGTGCTAAAGGAGTTGGCTTATGATCCTGAGAGACTTTGCAAATTCTTTGTGATGGACCGTGAAAAAGCTTTGATCTGTGCTCTAGAAGAAATATTCCCTGAGTCAACAAGAAAGTTCTGTCAATGGCACTTGTCTAAAAACATACAAGCAAACTGTAAATTGCGCTTCAATAATAACATTGAAGGGTGGCAAAGCTTTATGTCTCTGTGGGCTAAGTATGGGGCCTAAAAAACCAAGGAGGAGGAAGATTTCAATCATGCAGCACTTAGAGTAAGTGCCAAATCACATCCTCTACTGTTAATCTTCCTATTTTTGGGTTGCTTAAATTATGAATTTTTTAAAGTGTTTTTTGAAAGACCATGAGGATGTACTTGAGCATATGGATCATAATATCTTCTGTATCAAAGAGATGTTTGTAATGGCTTGGACTTGCAAAAAACCAGAATTTGGAAATAAAACAATGTCTTGGGTTGAAGGGGCCCATGCTACTCTCAAACAATTCCTTGCAAACTTGTCAGGAAACATTTTGGATGTTTGGAGAAACCTAGAGGGAACAGTTTCCAATCAAATTAAATTGGTTCAGGCTGCGCTTAACAACTCCCAAATAAATATTGGAATATTTCTTCCTACTGAACTGTTACCATTGGGATAAAAGGTGTCTTTACAAGCAATCAAACTTGTTGGGGGACAATTAGATAAGTTAAAGAGGAACCATGATGGGGAAGTGTGCACCAATTCATACTCAATGACTATGGGTTTGCCCTGTTCCCACCAAATAGGTGACCTACAAGTGTCAAGAGGCTCCATTGTGTCTGAAGATGTTCATCCTCAGTGGAGGCTGGATTATGACCCTTGCAGTTTTACTTCTGTAAGTTGGTTTAAGTTGAAGTGTTAAAATCACTTTTTGATTAATGCTTCTTGAATGATGATTCCTACTTGACTAATATTTTATCCATTGAAATTTTAAAGTTCAATTTTGATGAACTGCTCAACAATCCCCAGTTACATGAGAAGCTTGATGCAATGATCTTGAATCATCCTGATCAAGATTGTTGCAGGCTGTTGAAGCACTTGATGAAGGAGACTGCCAATTATTGATCAAAGCCAAGACTTGAGCCTAAAGTCTTGCAATTCAGAAGGGGACATCCAAAATTTACAGATAACTGGAAAGATCCTTCTTGATTTGAATCTTGAATCATCCTGATCAAGATTATTGCAGGCTGTTGGAGCACTTGATGAAGTAGACAGAAAATTATTGATCAAAGCCAAGACTTGAAACTAAAGTCTTGCAATTGAGCAGAGGACGTCCAAAATTTATAGATACCCGGCAAGATCCTTCTTGATTTGAACATGTTGAAAAGGAACTCAAGCAGGCAAAGAGAAGTAGAAGTGCCCCAAAGAAGAAAAGACAAATTATTTTAAGTCCTTTCTTTTGTGAAAGGTTCATTTTTTTGGTTTAATGGACTGATTGTGAATTTTTTATATTCCCAAGTCAGGCTCTTCATCTGAATTTCAAAGTTCAGTTGAAGAAACTGAAAGTTCATCAGGTTTGGTGCCTTTGGAATCTGATTCCTTTTTGAAGGATGAAGAAGAGTAAATTGATGATTCAAACAGAAGCTCATCTTTTGTGAGTGTTGAATCATTTAATGAGTTTAGAACTTGGGCTAAAAGCTTTTTGATTTTAGGAATTGGATTACCTCAATCAAATACCCAAGAACTTACATAAGACCTTGGGTGGGGTTTGAGATCCATTTGGTGATGGAAATTGTGATTTTGGATTCATTGCTAAATCACTTGGGTATGATGAGGATGGATGGTTTAAATTTTGGAAAAAATGGTTGAAAAATCAAGGAAAAATAAGATGTGCTATGCTAAGATCCTTTGTGGCAGTAAAGATGTTGAAAAGATAGAAAAAATACTTGATTTAAATGACATCAATGAAAAGATTCCATCTTCAAAATGGCTTTCAAAGTTGGATATGGGTAAAATAATAGCTGATACTCATGAAAGACCAATATTTTTCATTTCATTGGATTAATGTTTTACTTTTACTCCTATGAAAGTTGGTTTAAAAGAACAATCACATCCTATGTCCATTTGTTTCATTAACAATAACCATTGGGTGCAGCTTTTATTTAATGTAGATGTAATTCCAATTGCGCCCATAGTTTCCAAACCCTGTTCCTTTGTTTCTAAAAAAGCAGCTTGTTGGGTTGATCACCTCAAAGATCAACTTGAGTTGTATTCTAACTTATATATCAATTTCATCATTTGGGTTTGGATTCTTATGCTGATCTTGTAGTTCTATTAATATAAAGGTTTGTCACATTTTGAACATCATTATGTTGAGTGTTTTGAGTTAACATCATTATGATGAGTTTTTTTAATGAGATTTGAATTTTAAGTCAGTTCAACTTGTGTTGGGCTGATCCCATCACAAGCTTAACTTTTAGTTAAGCTTGTGATGGGACCAGCTTAACACAAGTTGAACTTGTTTTTTTTTTGGTGTTTTTACTTTAGGGATGGTCAAAAGGCTTCTTGTATTTTTTGGCTGTTCAAAAGACTTGTATTTTTTTGGTAATTTTACTTTAGGGCTTGTCAAAAGACTTCTTGCATTTTTTGGCCCCTTTAATTTAGGGCTAGTCAAGTTGGAAGGCAACTGGTTGGTTGTCTCTTTAGTTTTTTTTTGTTTTTTATTTTTATTTATTTTTACTTTTTAGTTTTTTTTTTGGGCCACCAGAATTGTAGTCGTGCCACATGGCTACACAACTGCATTTGAGCTTTTTGGGGCTCTACACGGCTCATATGTAGTTGTGCGGACACCACACGGCAGTCCTGGGCCGCATGGAGTACAGCCCAACCACACTCAAGCCATTTGGAGCTCTACACGGCTCAAATGTAGCCCTGTAGCCATGACACATGGCTCAAATAAATTGTGTACACGGCTCATTTGAGCCATGAATTTATCATCACCCTTTTTTTTCTCATGGAAAATGGGTTGTGGGCCGCCATTCATGACTGGAATGGGTTTCAAGCGGCCGCTTACAGCTTGGATGGGTTGCAAACCACACCACACAACCCATTTTGAGTTGTGAATGGGTTGTGTGGGGTTACAAATTTAACATTTCCATTTTAATTTTAATCTTATTTTTTTTTGTGTAAAACTCATGTAGTTTTGAACGGCACACCACAACTCCAAAGAGTTGTGTGGCATGGCTCACAACCCATCTGAGCTGTGAATGGCTATTCATGACCATGTGTGTTGTGGGAATCCATACAAAACTTGAATGGGTTTTGAACCATGCCACACAACCCATTTTGAGTCATGTACAGGTTTTTTAGGGTTGCTAATTTGTCACTTCCCTTAATACTATTATTTATCAACTAGAATTAGAGAATTTTTGGTGAAATTTATTCAAACTTCTGATTTCTAGCATCACAAGGCTGACACTGAAAGATAAACTTTTATTTAGATAACATCCATTCTCAAGGGGCTGTCACACTCCAAGTTCAAGTTTTATTGTCTAAATCATTCTTTTGAAATATTCTATTCCTCATTACTATCTCCCTTGGCCTATAAGTGTTACACAAGCAAACATCTTATTATCAGAATGTCTGCTTACTACCTCCAGCTTATACACAAACAACCTACCAACTTTGGAAACTCTTTCTATCTTTTCTGTTCTTGTTCACGCCAGCAATATTGTCTTTCATGTTTTAAAGAAATCCATATCAGTTGAAATTTTATCTTAAGGACTAGTCCCACACCCTGCATAAATATATTGGTCCATTTGTGTTACCTTCAAAGCTTCTTGCATGTCATTCATTCATCCCACTATTTCTAAATACTGGCATTGTCTGTTGTTTGCACTTAACCTAAAACCTCAGACATACTGTAATATAAATTTTTTTTTATCCATTCTGTGACTGTAATTCATTGCATCATTGCTCCCTAACTGTATAAAACTTTCCATCAGGTTGTATCTAGTCACCTCTGGCTACCTTATGAGGACCATGCAGTCTGCCTGAAGATTGTTTCCTCAGTTAGTTAATTTCATATGTTCTATGCATCCTTTGATGAGATAAAAGTCATCACATAGGTCTTTGCCTTATTTTCCATCCATAAGAACAAATTCATTCTCCTTGCAGTTTTTTAAAACTTTGAACCAAATGTTTGCACTTTGCAGGTAGCCTTGCTATACTTGGATTCCCCTTGCAATCACCACTATCCCATTTTGCTCACAATGATCTAAGATTGCCCTATAGTACGTGTGGTGGTTGTGTGAAAGGGGCACTTATGTTTCCAATTCTGAAAATGAAAGAAGTATTCATCTTTGAGATGTTAGATTAAATTTATCATTAATTACTCAACTAAAAAAAAGCTCTTTTTTCTTTAAATTACTAAACCTCTGATAGTTATCAAATAAGTTCAGAATCAATGTATCCTCTTTCAAAATTTCATGAAAAGATGATATATATCAGATCAACTTTCAATTTTGGGCAATGTTAAATTTGTTGAGGTTTGAGTTCAAAGCTCCGGTTGAAACACTTAAGAGGAGGTGAGGAAAGATCTTGTGACGCCAAAAGGAGCGGATCTTGGGAGTCAAGGGGGCACTCCGGTTCAGTGTAGTGAAGAACAGATGAATCAATTCCACTTGATAAAGCATCAGTATAAATAGACTAGATACATGATGGCTGACAAGTGGGAGAAAGGAAATATAATGAATAAGTATAATGAATATTTAATACCGGACCATTTAGAGTCCAAACAACTTGGAGGACCACTTCAGGCAGGATAGGGACTAATGAGCCACATGTATTGAGATAAAGAATTCACTAGAGTTATAACTAATCAGTATAACATAAATAAATCACTAGACTGCAATACTCATGAGCAAGACAATAGAAATAGTGCACTAGGAACAATGATAAAGATGTCACTAGAACAATAAAAAACACTGTATTGTATAAAGAACACACTAGACAAAGTCACTCAAGAGCATAGGAGATGGCCCACTTAGATTCAAGATAAAGATGCCACTAGACCTATAACTAACCAGTATAGAATAAAGAGCACACTAGACTTGAACACTCAAGGAGTGATAATATAATAAAGAATATAGAGCTTGAAGAGTGATTGCACACAAGTGTTAGGCAACACATATCACAAGACCGGAATTCCAACACACCCCCTTGCCTAATACTTGGGGGCAATGAAAACAGTTTGAAGAGGCAGTAAAGTTATGACTTGAGGTAGCAATGAACTGGGTGAATTAAGTAGCATCCAAACTGTGTGACTTGAGGTAGCAAGCAAACCAACCAACTTTAGATGGTAGCAATCAAACCAGGTGGATGGAGGCAACAGAATCAGCGTGCGCAAGGTTGTTTCTTTAGGAATTAACTGAGCGAGCCTGGGGTTGAATTTGATGATTGACCTATCGTTTAGAGGATGAGAGCTAAGTCGGCGTAGTAGTGGCAGCTCAAGTAACAGTGGATAACAAAAAAAGGCTTGGTAGATGGTTTAAGGACGGCTAGGCAAGTTTATTTAAGCTAATAGCAATTGGAACAACAACTTGAGAAGCAAGGGGCCGAGGAACTTTGATTCCGGAGAAGGTTTGAATTGAAGACCGGCAGAGACCACTGAATGAGGCTGATTGAGCAGGTGAACGCGAGATCGCAACGAGCAAATGACCAAGCAGATGACTTTGAATAGATTGATTGGTCAATTGGGATGGCGCAAGGACAATAAAGATGATTGAGCAATCTGAAATAAGATTGTGCTGAGAGCACTTGACCAATCAAACAAGTGCCAAGTTGCTAGAAGATGAATTGATGGAGCAACCAAAGCGTGAAGGACAACTTTTAATGGCAGTGACCAAGCTGAGTTGATCAACCGAGCAGGTGACAACAATTATAATAAGGTCAAGAATTGTTGGGCAATATAGAGCAAATGGGCGCAACGGTCAATTTAATGGTGATAGCGCTCATGCAAAGGTGATCAAGAGCCAGTGCAAGAGAACAATCATTTTTTCAAGATGGTTTGTGCAAAAGCAATTATAAGATGATGATATTGAGAGCACCAGTCTTGTCGCATGATTAGACGGAAGGTAATAAATGGACTTAAGTAGATCAGGGGAGAATTTTGGCTTTTAACCGTGTTGAGGTTTGAGTTCAAAGCTCCGGTTGAAACACTTAAGAGGAGGTGAGGAAAGATCTTGTGACGCCAAGAGGAGCGGATCTTGGGAGTCAAGGGGGCACTCTGGTTCAGTGTAGGGAATAACAGATTAATCGATTCCACTTGATAAAGCATCAGTATAAATAGACTAGATACATGATGGCTGACAAGTGGGAGAAAGGAAATATAATGAATAAGTATAATGAATATTTAATACCGGACCATTTAGAGTCCGAACAACTTGGAGGACCACTTCAGGCAGGATAGGGACTAATGAGCCACATGGATTGAGATAAAGAATTCACTAGAGTTATAACTAATCAGTATAACATAAAGAAATCACTAGACTGCAATACTCATGAGCAAGACAATAGAAATAGTGCACTAGGAACAATGATAAATATGTCACTAGAACAATAACAAACACTGTATTGTATAAAGAACACACTAGACAAAGTCACTCAAGAGCATAGGAGATGGCCCACTTAGATTCAAGATAAAGATGCCACTAGACCTATAACTAACCAGTATAGAATAAAGAGCACACTAGACTTGAACACTCAAGGGGTGATAATATAATAAAGAATATAGAGCTTGAAGAGTGATTGCACACAAGTGTTAGGCAACACATATCACAAGACCGGAATTCCAACAAAATTCACAACCCCACACATCCCAAAATGAGTCGTGTGGCGTGGTTTGCAGCCCATTGCAGTTGAAAACAGCTTTTTGCAGCCCATCCCAGTTTCAAATGGCCGTTTGCGGCCCATTCAAGTTGAAAATGGTTGTTTGTTTCCCATCCCAGTTGCAAAAAGAGGTTTGCAACTTGGATGGGCTGTGAGTTGTCATTTGCAGTTACAAACAGCTTTTTTTCACCTGTTTTCCTTCATTATTTTTATTATTTTTTTAAAAAAAAGTAAAAATTAAAAAGAAAAATAAAAAAGAAATAATATATACAAAAAGTTAAAAAAAATGTTAAAGATAAAAAAAGAAATAATATATAAAAAAGGGGGTAGGAACTACCTGAGCTGTTTCCAAAGGGCCATTCACAAATCAGATGGGTTTCAAATTTAACAGTGCTCTTCAATTTTATTTCTTTTCTTTATTTATTCAGAAAAATAATGTAGATTCTGAAAAATGCCATTTTTTTTCTTTGAAAAATCATTTTTTATTCTACTCTATTTCAAAATACAAACTCCTTCTAGCTACTAGTTGTGAAATACTTGAAAATAATTGATTTCTGGTTGAATAAATCCTAATTCTTAACCAACAAATAAATTTTTAAGTTAAAAATCTTTTTTAATGAAACTAGATGAGTTTTTAAAAATCAGGGCCAAGGAATTTTGGGTTTTTTAACCCCTCTATGATTAACTAGGATTACCCATAAGAAAATAGTTTCAAATTTGTAGGAACCATTTTTCAAACAAGGTTCCTTTGGATAGATGATGGCATAATGACCTTTTTGTGGATAATAATAACCAATACTAACTATTCCAGGATCACCTAATTCAGTTTGAGTTAGAAAGAGCCAGAAATAAAGTTGGTACTAGGATGAGTTTTAAATTTTAACCAGGCTGGGTTCATCTGATTGGTTGCCGCTTGATTTACAGTTGGTTCCAATTGGTTTCTATTGATTTATCAATCAAAGTATTTCCTATGAGGATTATATGTTACCCAAAATCATGCTCTTGTAAATCTGGTAAATTTTCAATATTTTGGAAAAATTATTTCATGATAAATACTTCAATTCATTGAATGAATGATTTATAGTTGTTTGGGAAATTTCATCTATTTGTACATTTTTGGCCCTATCATGGTACCAATTTATACCCATAAAAATTAGACCAAAATATTTCTAGCCTAATGCAAAGGAAACAGAAAATATCAAGAAACTGTTTGTGTTTCTTTCTTTCTTTTTTTTTTTTTAATAAAATGCCTCATTTCAGAAAAAGGGGAAGTGAGACTGGCTTTAATTTCAATAATTATGTAATACTAGCAGTCATTTTAGTCTGGAATAAACTACCCTGATCCAATAATTCAAGGGGCTGAGGTTTTCAAATAATTAATTTTCACAAAGTTTATTTCAAGGAAGAATGCTTGTAATCATCATTTTTTTGATTTGCTGTATTTTTCTCCAAATTTGAACTCCACAAAGTTTTGTGATAATAATTTTTGAAGTTCTTAGTTCAGCCTTCATTATTTAATTCTGGGCCAAAGGAATGTATAAAATGGGTCCAGGAGGACTTGGTAAAAAATTCAAAGACCCTTAAGACCCCTTATAACATTCCTGTTTCCTGTTGATGGTTAATTCAAACATTTTGAAATGTCTATGAAGACTTTTTCAGCCCTTTTTTTTTTAGCTGTGACCAATCAAAAGTTTTTTTTTTTTAGTAGGAAGGGCTTTCTGGCTATTTCTGGCTATTTCCAGGGTTTTAGAAAATTATCAATCCCTTTGTGGCATTTTTCCCACCCCATTATATTGGAAACTGGCTTTCTGAGGTTGGCTGGTGTACCCCCCCTGGTCAGTTTTGTGTTGAAGTAGACCACCAGGCTTGTATCTCCTGTGCAGCTGGTTGTACAAGGAATTTGTTTTGACACATGCAGGTTCCTTTCCAAAATCTTAGCCACATCCCCATACTTTTTAAATTGATTTCCTAAGATCTTGTCTACTTTTTAGGATATTCATGAATATTAAATTCATAAATTAAGTCAAGAACAGACACAAATCTTGGCTTTTGACCCTATTTCCACCCACAAATTTCAAAACTTGGAAGATTCAAGAAATGAGAAGGGGACCATTTTACATTCCCCAGCTCCATGAATCATTGGAAAATTTATTGTGGTGAAGCTGGATTATTTTACCTAATTTCAAACCCACCCAAATAATAAAAAAAAAAGGAACCATGATGGCATATTTCCTGCTCCTTCCCTGTTTTTTTTTCATTTTATTGATTTTGATATTGATTGATTATTTAATTATTAATTATATAAATTAAAAATTTGATTTGATCCTAAATTATATCAACTGATAATTAGATTCAATTTTCAGTTTTATCTTTCTAAATATTTCAACTGTTTCAGATGGCTCTGGCTAGAAGCAAGCTTAAATTTTTACTTCAATTAAAAAAAATTAGAAAGAAATATTTCATTAATTATGTTCATATTCAAATCTTCAAGAATTTTTTTTTTATTTGAAAAATATATTTATATACATATATATATAATTTCATTTGAGTATTTGCACAGAGTAGAGTCACCTTGAACATGGATTAAAACCATTATTATCTTATTTTGTGGATCTGGTCAATTTTCACTGCAACTAGTCAATGTCACAACTGTGAAACAGATTTGTTTTTGATTATATGATACAGCCTAGTTGATCATTAATCCTTTCAATTATCATTAACATTTTAAAAGCATAGGGTATCACATTTTGTAATTAGCATTATATAAACCTCACTTGTTCTTCCCTTGCTAGCCTTCCCTTAAGAAATCTTTTCTACTTTTTTGCACCCTGACTTTCATCTAACTCCATTCCTGGAGTTTCCCTTCATACTAGTACCATCCAGACTCACTTTTAGTCCTCTTTGGGCTCTCACCCATCCTGAAGTTCTTACTCCATCCACTGAATCTTCAGCTCAATCCATTTTTGATCTCTTCTGGTACTAGGCCTCCTTCCCCTGTTAGTTATCTTCCACCATGGCTCTGTGTCAAGAACCCATATGAAATTCAAGAAGAATGATATTTTGACTTTTTTTTCCCATCATATCATCCACAAGGTCTATAAAAATTGATGTGGAATAGTTCAATGTAGGTTACTTCCTGGAGCAGATTATTTGGTTGCCTTTAATTGGTGTCTATTTATAGAGCTCTGATAAGCTTGGTAGCATTCAAAACATATGGTTGTGCACAGGCTAAAGAAAAATAGATTTCAGAACTGCACTCTGCTTTAAATTCTGAAACAATAGAAATGATAGGAAAAATATGTTTAATTTTTTTTATTTGGAATTTCTAAATCATTGCATTTTATTGGTTGTAAAATGTAAAATACAATTACCAATTGTGCTCTGATGTGTTTTAAAATATAAAAAATTGCTAAGTATTATGCAGTTAATAAGTAACATGAACTTCTCTTAGAAATGAGAAAATATCATCTGCAATCCAATTGACATGTAAATCATGTGATTTGGATGTGGGAATGAATTTAAAGCTGAAATGGGATTTTTTGGTGATACTGTTTGGGTGAGTTAACATGGGGTATTGGGACTCTCAAAATTCAAAATTGTTGAGGGTGTTTCTTGGATAAACTGATAAGCATCTGTTTTGAGATTAAAATTCCAAAATCAAGATTCAGGTGAGGAATGATTTGAAATGTGGGTAAGTAGGAGTGAGGGGGAAATATAATGGAATTTTTTTTTTTTTAAAAAAAAAAAAAAAAATTTCAAAAAAAAAAAATCTAGTAATCAAGGATCCTCTTCTATTAGATAAAGGGTGTGATGATCAATTTAATGTCAATACATTCATTAGGGCCTATCAGAATAGCAAACCTGTCATTTTTTTAGTGGCAGGTTTCAGTTAATTACCCCAATTTCCAACACACCATTAAAAATCAAAATAAAAATAAAATAAAAATAAAAAAATAAAAAAATAAAAAAATAAAAAAATAAAAAAATAAAAAAATAAATAAATAAATAAATAAATAAATAAATAAATAAATAAATAAATAAGTAAATAAATAAATAAATAAATAAATAAATAAATAAATAAATAAATAAATAAATAAATAAATAAATAAATAAATAAATAAATAAATAAATAAATAAATAAATAAATAAATAAATAAATAAATAAATAAATAAATAAATAAATAAATAAATAAATAAATAAATAAATAAATAAATAAATAAATAAATAAATAAATAAATAAATAAATAAATAAATAAATAAATAAAAATAAAAAAAAAACTTATTTCTCATCAGACGTTTCAGAGCTACCCAAAAATAAAAGATTTTTTTTCAGATAAATTATTGAAAGGTTTTTTCAACCTCAACCACACATTGTTTCACATCATACACCCCTGGTCTCCCACCTCCTTCTACCTCTAACCTCATTGGAAAAAAAATTTGATTTATCACTCTCATGACTCTATTGCTCTCATCACTTCATCACTCTCATCACTTGATTACTGTCATCTCTTGATGTGAAATCAATTTGAGTGATCTCAAACGATCTTGGATTCAAAGAAGTCCACCCAGATTTGATTGACCAGATCGAACTTGAACCAATAAATTTTGAAGGATTTGATGGTTTTTAGGTTTCTGTAGATCAGGGTCAGATGGCTGATCAGTAGGTAGTTGACAAAGAATGTGAATGAGGCCAAGATGGCAATGATCAAGTAGATCATCCTCTGTTCAATACAATTCAAGGAGAACAAGAGTTGAATTGTTTGAATAGTTGAGATGATCAGGACCATAAGGCTATAGAACAAGGCAGGATTTTTAGAATTTCAAGAATCAAAGTGGATGGGTTGAGGTTAGATTAGAGATTGAGGGGTGATTTAGATGAATGTGAATCAATCATTGCTTGATTTTCAAAGTTTCTAGAGAAAAAGACTCACAGAGATTTATGAGTATGAGCTCTGATGGATCAACTGAACCAGAGACAAATAGATCAACCATATCAGAGATCCTTGGTTGAACAACAACCACAACCACAACAACAACAACAACAACGATAAAAAAAAAAAAAGAAAAAAAAAACTATGATGTGATTTTTTTACGTATTTCAAAACAGAATGTTACTCATCATTGATGGGAGATGTTGAGAAAAAGGGTGATGTGATGTGGAGTGATGAGATGATGGTGGGATGTGTGTGACTCAATGGAGATGAGATGTTTATGAAGCAATGGAGATGGGATTGGTATGAATTTTCTGATGTGGAGGTGTGGATGGGTATTCAGAATGAAATGGATGGTGGATGGATGATGATGCAAAAATGGTGGATTTGATGTTTGAAATCTGCCGTTTACATGAAACACACCATTTCAAAGTACACCAGTTAGGGGTTATGTGTAATTCAGAAACCTGCCGTTCAAAATGGTAGGTTTGATCATAAAAAAAAAAAATTGTAGGTTTCTAATCACAGGTTTGCTAACTCTGATACACCCTAATATCAATACATTCATTATTATCATGATTAAGCCTTCTGTAAAAAAAAAAAAAAAGATTTAATAGACAGGATTTTTGAGGATCCATCAGGAGTTATTTACAACCTTTTTTTTTTTTTTTCTTTCCAAGATTGAGAGATTCCAGATTTCAAGTTTTAAAATCCTAGAAATTTCATCAAACCGGGAAAACAAAATAAAAGAAAAAAGAAAAAAGAAAAGAAAAACCTGGAAGGATTCTTATAGTTCAGGATTTCAAGTTTGAAAAAAAAAAAAAAAAAAAAACTGTGTAGAATATTTAGTTAAACAATCATTGATGTTGAATCTTTAGGGGATCATTACAAGATTTAACCGTTTGACCATCAAGAACTATGAGATCTTGAATCTGTTCAGGAATTTCTGGATTGTATCTTTGATTGGTTACAGGAGTTTGATGATTGATTGAAGCCTCCTCCGATTTTATCTGATTTCAACTTGAAAGTTTTAGTTACTCATCCATTGTAGGAATTCTTTCATGAACTCTTTCTTCAGCTAGCTCCACAACTTGTTTCTCAACATGAGCTTTTTAAGTTTGAATCCAGAGATCCTTGAACTTGAGTACTAAAAATCTTGACTCGCTTGGTTTTAGTATCACAAAGTTCACATAATCTCATCAAAGTTTGGAAGTGCTTGAAAAAAATTTTTTTTTTTTTTCTCATAATTAGATGATCAAACCCAGTTGTAAAATTCTAGTTATACATGTCAGAAGAATTCTATAATCAACCAAGGCTTCAATCAGTTGATCTAAACTACTTTGAAAGAAAGGATGACTTAACTTGAGACTTGGATATCTGATGGGATCTAAATCATGATATCCTTGACCAAAAACCTTGAGAGGCTTTATTTTTTTTTTCTTTTAGAAAGTTTTAGTTTAGCTGACATACATTGCAAGAGGTCCATCTCACTGTCAAACTTGTGATCGATCAGCAAAAAAAAAAAAAAAAAAAAAAACCCATTGAAAATGAATGACTTCAATCAAAATGAATGGCTCTTGAATTCAAGATCAATATCAGGGAGAGAGATTTTGTAATTTAATTTAATTTAATTTAATTTTTTTTTTTTTTCTTCTTCTTCTTCTTTTTTACCTTAGATTCCTCACTCGGGGGTCCAGGCCCTGGTCGAGAGAGGCAGTTACCCTAGTAGTAGCTTGGCTTACCCGGGTAGGATGAACCAGCTGGGTGATTAATGCCTCAGTTGAGTCATTTCAGGTACTTATCGAATCCTGAACATCCATCCATCCATCCATCCATCATCATCATCATCATCATCATCATCATCGTCTCGATTGACTAGAATCAGATCGACTGATAGATCGAACCACGAGCGCTGACCTAGTACATCCCCATAAGCGTCCAGGGGTACCTGGTGGTTGTCAGTCCAGCAATCGATCGGGGGTCTCCGGAGAAGCTTGGTCACACCCACTCTCAAGATTAGCTCGGTCGAGATCTTTCCGACTTGTTAACAATCGACCTACTCCCACTCCTTCCATCACCTCTCTAACTTATATACACCATCACCACTCAGGAATGATTTAGAACCTAATCGTTCGAAGGATTGGGATCGATCACTCGAAATCATCTTACCACTCTGACTCTGTATGTCATCTCGACGAGAGGAAGTTATCGCCGATCGGATCGAATCGAGAGGAAGAGGAAGAAGCATCCTAGGCTCGAGGATCCTCGAATCTCGATCGATCGATTTCAAAGCTTGTCCTAGGAAGTACTAGGACTAGCGATCGATCAAAGGCTTCTCGAACTTTCACTCTCAGATCCCATCCACAGCATCCCCATTCGCAGCTTACAACTTACCTTCGACTCGCTCGATTCGATTCGGTCGTCGGGCTGGACGCCGGCCAAGTGTAGAGTCGATCGATCGAGTCATCAAGAATCTAGTACATAAATCACGATTTAGAACCTCGAAGCTCTCCATAGGAACTCCCTCGAGCTTGATCGGTGGGCTTAGAGAGTAGGATGCCACAAGAGTTATTGAACTTTCCGACCAGTTACCTATCCGTTGGGATCTACAGACTCATCACCGATCCCAAGATCCATCGACCGATTTGGAACGAGTTCAGGTCGATCTTCAAGAGATTATTGATCTCCTCGATCGTTTACTTCTGCCTA